>CM027875.1:28608230-28709654 GCA_016097615.1 Eucalyptus dawsonii
AGCAAAGCGGGCCCTCTTTTCATGGAACCAACCAGCACACCATTGGAATGCCTCAGGAGCTGGGTTTCTTAGGAAGCTTACCCAATTTAAACAGCTTTGATTGGGAATGTACGGTTCTAAAACCATAAATTTTTGTAATGGATTTTCAAAAGCATTTGTTTCAGGTGATCGCATGAAGTCTCGAAATTCGCTAAGTGAGAAAAGAACCAGACTTGTAAAATTTCAGGAGAGAGCTCGCATGATTTTCTCCGAATTGTCTTTAAAACGATTAAAAGACAAGAATGTTTCGATAAAATCATGTTGACATAATTCCCTCTAAGATCTGATCAACTATCCATGCCATCTTGGGAGTTATGGCAGATTTCTTTGATGGGGGAAGATGATGAGCCCGAAAAAAGCTAGGAGGAAAAATCACTTTTCTTGGTCATAGGCTGATTTTGGAACAAGCATTTATAAATTCTAGTGGGTGGTATTATGGTTGCCTTCAAGAATTTGTCTCATGACATGGATTTCAGTTCCTAAAATCGTGCTAACCTGCGCCATGGGAGGGCGCCTATCGATGGCTTGACAAGCTTTTTTCTCAAGAGGCATTCCTGAAGATGATGCCTGTATTCTTCCGTTGGGGTTAGCTCAAACCTACCGAATATAAAAGTAATTGTCTTCGGGCACCAAAAATGTGCCATGGCTTGTAGATGACTTCAGACGAACAAGATTTGGATCAACGATAGGAGATGACCAATTTTGGCCTTCACGCGCCCTGGGCAAATCCAATTGGCCCCACCATCGAAAGAGCGGGAGGCTGGAATGAATTGGATATCGTCTTCCCCATCGCATATAGATGGGACTTTGAAAAGCTTATCCTAAATTGCCATGGGCCAATAAAAGAATGAGTAAAAGTAAAGAAATCACCTTACTTTTAAATAAAATGGCAAGCCCAAAGACATACGTATGGGACGTGCGGCTTGATTTCTAACTCAGAAGGCTTGATGAAATTAAAAGGGTATACGCCCGTCGCAGTCTCGCGTTAGCAGCATACCCCCAATCCCGCTAAGAAATTCGGGGAAAGAAAGGCAACCTCTACATCGCAGTCTCGCGTTCGAGGTCGTATCCTCTTAACACCATCCTAGAAATCCTATGGCGGCCGTGTCCTGGGCTTCCGGGTTGTGTGTGCCATGTGTAGTGTTAAAACAGTAAAGCATGCACAACAGCTTTATAATCACAAGATAATCTATTTTAAACAAAATTAAAACAAATTTCTAAATTATCGACCGCATAAAGAAAAATAGAAACAAGTCAGTAAAGAATTTAAACAAGACAAAAATGGCCTAAGTCTTCACAAATGTCCCCTGTAAATGAGTCGCTGTTGCCGTTGACTTTTTTTTTCGGCGCCGTACCGGTACGAGCGCCTAAGGAGGCTAATGGCTCGCTGAATTTATTAAGCCCGGACTCTCCCAAGTCCACCAATTCACGACTTTAATAGTTTGAGTTTTTAACCTATAAATCAATTTTTAAATGGAGTCGCCACTAATCGATTTGAGGTGGGTCGATTAGAAACCCAAGCGAAGTATCGGAGAAATACTGCTCTCCTGCAAGAACCAGAGAAATTAGGATCGGGGACTTGATTACACTAGTTAATCACTAATGCCCTTTCGGTACCTAATCTTGTTTAAACCTGAGGTTTTTGGATGTTCGGAGATTTTCCATGCATTTTGGATATTCGAGGATTTTCCACGCATTTTGGAGAAAAACATTTTTTGGGTCTTTTTCTATTTTTTTGACATGAAAGGGATTTTTTTCTTTGACCTTTTTTGGTATTTTTGGAAAAATACAAGTCTTTTTGGCTTTTTCTGAATTTTTTGGCTTTTTTCATGAATTTTTAGCTTTTTTGGATTTTTGGCATTTTTTGGAAAATATGAAATATTTTTGATATTTTTGATTTTTCGGAAAATAAAATATTTTTATCATTTTTTATTATTTTTCGATTTCTGGAAATTTAAAACATTTTTAACATTTTTTAATATTTTTTTGAAAAATAAATTATTTTTTGATTTTTTAAATTTTATTTATTAAAATATTATTTTTATTTTAAAATAATATAAACGAACCGGTCGGACCCCGGGTTGGGTCCGACCCTTGTCTGCCCGAGACATACGAGCCGGGCAACGCGGGCCCGACTCAGGTGTTTTTTTGTCCTCCCATTTTTTAAAAAAAAGCCCAAACCGCCTTGGCCCATTTTATAAAAACTTCAACCCAAAAGATACTCAGCCCAACATCTACCCACTGCGCCAGAGGGTCCGACCCGGAAACCCTACCCGGTTCGGACCCACGCCAACCCGTCTTCAGCCGCCGACCCGACTTGCGGAAACCCTACCCGGCTCGTGGCCCGAGTCCGTCCGATGACCGAGGCCCATGACCGAAAATCTGGAACCCTAGGGTTCCCGAGCCGCGACGCCGAGGGAGGGGGACGAGCCCCAATGGGCAGCCGGCGGCGACGGCGAAGGACACGAACGAGGGCGGCAATGGGCGGGAGGGCGTGGTGCGGCGGTACTTTACCCTGTCCGGGAACGGCCGCCGGAACGGCGAATGGTGGCGACGGCGGCGCTATGGCGGAGGGTGCCCAAACTCTGCCCTCCCTTTGATCTGCTCGCGAGCGCGAGCCTCCTAAGCCTCTGGGAAGCTTGACTGCGGCTTCGATCTCTCTCCTTTCTCGCTCTCGCCTCGCATCCTGCCTGCCACCGGCCTCCCCGAAGTCTCTCGGAGGGAGGTTGTTGAGCTCGCGGCCCGATCAAGGCCTGCTCGCTTCTTTGTGCCTCGAAGTCTCTCGGGGATCTCTCGGAGCTCGCAGCCTCTCTCTCGTCAGCCAACCTCCTCCGAAGTTCCCTCGTGAGGAAGTTTCCAAGCTCGCGATCTTCTCCGGTGTTTCCATCAACGACGGAAATGCTCCGCTATTTATAGGCGAGGAGGTCCCGTCGACGGAGGCCCGGCCGGTCTTTGGCTTGCCGACTGGACCCCCGTGGGCCGAATCCAAGGCCCCATCCGAGCTCATCCAAAGCATGCTCGGCAATGATGGCGTCGCGATCTTATCTTCTTCAGCCGACGTTCGGCCTACTCCCTCGGCCGTAGGCCGTCCTTTATGCGGCATCGTCGTCTCCTGTGCGCAAAGTTGGAGGCTGAGAAGGAAGGTGGCAGGAAGAAGAAGAAGAAGAGGAGAGAAGAAGAAAGAAGAAGAAGAAGGAGAGAGAGGGGGTTGTGTCCGAACCCATGAAAAAGGGGCTGCTTTTTTTGTTTTCTTTTTTGTTTTTTTTTTTGTTTTTTGTCTGTTTTCTGTTTTTTGTCTTGTTTTTTGTTTTTTATTAACAGGAAAGACAAAATAAAAACTAATTAATAAAAACTAATTAAAATCGAGGTGTCAACAATATGACATAACAAAAAATACAAATGATGCAGGTCCTTTTGTCACTGGATCTACGGCCCGTTTGGTATTCATAAAAAGCTCTGCAGAGAGATGTTGTTTGAACAGTTGCATATGATGTGACCACAAAGGATAAAGACTTTGGCATTGCAGGTCTTAGAGTTGCCCCCACCGAGCAACATCTGAGAACAAAGTGGAGCAGCCTTCTCGGAAATGCAGCTAAAAGAGGTTCTGCAACTGGGAAGCTTCACAATGTCTAAATATTTATCAAAAACTCCTATTTAAAAAGAAGCAATCTTTTAAGAGCTGTGGGTTTTTGCCCCGTGTGCGGGGAAATATACTGCTAAACGCCATCTAATCTACCCCTAACGTGCTTCTTTAAGACAATCGGCATAGAGGTTCTCGTTCTTGTATGGCAACCGGTAGCATAAGAAAGATTTAGTTAACTAAAGGACACAACTTGAGAACGATATCATTTTCATCTTGAGCAAGATATTCCTTTAAACGGAGCTAGGGGAGCATCTGACAATGCCTTTAATCCACAAGCGCAACTGAAAATCATCAAAGCAGAAGCAAGGCTAAAATGGTGCAATAGCAGTAGAAAACTGTTAAATTATTGATCCAATTTTCTAGAAATTTCAAGATAACATGAGCTAGAAAGTTCAAGAAAATTCTAGAAAACTCTATAGAATTATCTCTGAAAATGGCAGAGATATTTGCTTAAAAAGCCTACTTTTCTATTAAAAAAAATGTAAAAGAAACTCTAGAAGATGGGCTAAGTCGGTGAGTGTCCTATAAACGGGGAAGGAGGGGGAGCAAAAAAGGTAAGCTCCTCCCCTTCCTTTGTACTTTGTACTACAAATCAATAAATAAAAGTTCCTTTTTTGTTCCCTTATACTTCTCTTCCCTCTCTTTTTTTACTTTGGCCATTGCCCATTTTGTTTTTAGTTCATTTGCTCTCTTGAAAGTTCACACACAAAACACACTTGCACACACACATCAAACACACGCTTCGCAAACATCCAATAGTGGTATCAGAGCCACGTCTTTGGTTGGTATTAGGCGTTTGTTCTACTCTACCCATTCTAAAACTAATGCTTCCAAATACCCACTAACTAAACCATGGCCAATCCCTCCTCATCTCATTTTCCCATTCCCATTTTTGATGGGAACATCATGACTTTTGGAGCATAAAATTGACTACATTCTTGATGGCCCAAGATTTATGGGACATCGTGGAAAGAGGTTGCGAGGGCTCCTACGGAGGTGCAAAATGTTTCAAATGATCAACTACAAAATGATGCAAGGCGCTATACTTTATCCAGCAAGCACTCTCGGAAACCGTATTTAGAGAATAATTGAGCAAAAACTACAAAGAGGCTTGGGATATATTACGAGAAGAATGTCAAGGATTGGAAAAGGTACGCACTAATTCGCCTTCCAAACTACGAGAAGAGATTTTGAGAATTCAAATGAAAAATTATGAGACCGTACAAGAATATTGTAGGAAATTAAAGGAACTCGTTAATCAAATGAGAGCCTATGGAGATGGGATAATGCCAAAGGATTGTTGAGAAAATATTGGTGTCACTTACCAAAAAATACAACCCCATTGTCACAACTATAGAAGGAACTAAGGACTTGACGACCCTATCAATAAGTGAATTAATTGGCTCTCTAAATATATGAGAAAAGACTAATGGCACAAGATGAAGATTCAGTTGAAAGTGCCTTTCAATCTAAAGTAAATATACGGTCTCATCAAACTAAAAATGGTAGAAAGGAGTTCATGGAAAAACAAAGAGGAGGAGAAATTATAAAAAAAAAAAAAAGGAAAATTATCCACCTTGTGGTATTTGCAAGAAAACAAATCATTTGGAAAAGGATTTTGGTTTAAAAAAAAAAACAATGCGGCTTTTGTAAAAGATATGGCCCACGAGGAAAAGATCGTTGCTCGAAACAAATAATCGAGCAAAACTATGTAGAAAAAAGCGAAAGTGAAGAGAATACATTCTACGAGGCCAAGCTGCAAATGATAATAAAAGTGAAACATGGTACATCGATAGTGGGTGTAGCAATCACATGACAGGAGACAAAATAATATTCATTGATATTGATAAGTTGGTGAAATCCTAAGTAAAGTTGGGCAATGGTGCATTAGTAGATGTCAAAGGAAAAGTAGCCATTCTGGAAACAAATAAAGGCCCAAAATATATACATAATTTATATCTAGTCCTCGTCTTGCACAAAATCTCTTAAGTGTGGGCCAAATGATACAAAGTGGGTATTCTCTATATTTTAATAGAGATACCTGCATTATCTATGATAAATATAAAAATATCATTGCCTCAGTAAGATGAAAAATAACAATTTTTCTATTCGAAGTAGAAATATATCGAAAGATATAACCATGAAAGCTCAACTTGATGATTCTTGGCTATGGCATCGAAGATTTTGCCATCAATTTTGCTGGACTAAAATTCTCCATCTAGAAAAATATGATGAGAGATTTTCCAGCCATCACAAAAATTTCAGATGTTTGTGAAAGCTGTCTTCTTGGAAAATAGTCCTTCCCATCACGGAGTTGCATGGAAAGCCAAGGAGCCATTAAAACTTGTCCCACGGATGTGTCTTGATCTAGATGAGGACACCTACATGATCAAAATAAATATTTCATCCTATTCATTGACGATTATACAAGAATGACGTGGTATACTTTCTTGAGAAAGATCTGAGGTTTTCTCTATCTTCAGAAAATTCAAGAACCACGTTGAAAAATCAAAGTGGCCAAAGAATCAAAGTCCTAAGGAGGACAGAGGCACATAATACAATTCAAAGGAGTTTAATAAATTCTGTGAAGATGAAGGAGTCCATCATCAACTAAACTGTTGGCTACGCCCCAAAACAAAATGGAGTAGCTAAAAGAAAAAAATAGAAACGTCATGGAGATGTCAAGGTCTATGCTAAAAAGAGAAAAGGCCTTCCCAACACTTTACGACGGCTTTATACTTTGTTTGTATACCTACTAATCGGGTGTCCAACTAAAGCAGTTTGAAATAAAACTCCGGTAAGCATGGAGTGGATGGAAGCCTTCAGCAAAGCATCTCAAAGTGTTTGGATGTATTTGCTACGTTCACATCCTTGCTCAAAGAGAGAAGTAAGCTAGATGAAAAGACGGAAAAGGAATATTCCTTGGCTACAATGACCAATCAAAAGGCTATCGAGTTTACAACCTAAGAACCAAGAAGCTTATGATTAGTTGAGACGCCAAGTTCGATGAGAATGCTGCTTGGAATTGGGAAGAAAGAAGATTGAAGAAGTACATCACCTTGCCAAACATACCACCTGCTCAAGAGGAGTCAACGTCACGAGAAGAAGGAGAAGTACTGGATTCCACCACTCATGACATACTCCATGTGACATCCGTATTTTCCTGGTTATTTTCAATTAATTGAGACGGGCATTTAGATTTAGCACGCATATAGTTCTTTTCCTTGAGTCGGCCACTCATGTGAAAACTAGTCTATCGGGTGAAGCCGATAAGAGTTTCTAATGCTGAGACTCGGGAATTTGACCTTCGACCTTTCGAGCCAATCTGCGAGGATCATTACGGCACAAATAAAAGTCGATTAGAGACCGGAGATAGGAAATCGACTCGATAGAGGCATGTGATTGAATGTGATTCCACCGGATCACATAATCCTTGTCGATCGACACCGCACCGACTTTTATCGATTGGGTACCTCGCAGTGTCCGTATTGAAACCTTGAGATTACCCCGACAACCTAAAGTTGCCAATGTTTCAAAGATGTACATTGTGGTTGGAGATGATCAACGATGTGCCTTCAAATGTATGAAAATTTCTAAAGGCTGCCCGGTAGGTTGGGCCGCGCTAGTATCGTGCCAAAGTGAAATTAACCGTGGAATTGAGATCGAATTCGAAATTGGAAGTTCGGGTGTGTCACAAATCATTTCCAGATCATTGAATCATCTTTGGAAGATTTTTCATGCAAGCCGAGCTTTTCAGCAAAATAATCAAGAAATGGCTAATTTGGCTCGAGAAATTAGTAGGCCGTTTTTGTCGCGCTTTTGGGACTTAAGTTGGTTCTACGGACAAGTGAAGATGTGAATTGAAGTGTGGTGACATTGGATTAATTTTATGGACTTCAATTTGATTCAATTGAAGAGAATTGATGAGAATTGAAGAAATTTGATGTCTGGTGAAAATCGACCGGCGGAAAATGGAAGTAACCCATTGAAAGAGGTTGTGGGAGTGAGTGGAGTATGACATCATGCATGAGGTCATGGTGGGCCTTTTGTGATTAAAGGAAAAAAAAAGAAAAAAAAAAGAAAAAGAGGCCCCTCCTCCTTCTCTCTCCTCCCTCTCTTCTTCCTCCTCCCGTGCGATTCCTCCATGGGCGTTTTCATCTTCTTCGGGCCTTGAAAAGGGAGATTGTCGAGCAGCCCGCCCGAGCCACCCGTCACCACCTCACGCCGTGCACGCCGTCACCCCGCCCGTCCGCTTGCTTGCCAGCTCCACCCGCCTCGCCGCCCGCATCCCCGCAGATCCGGGAACCCCCGCGCAAGCCGAAGCACCGCTTGAAGCCCGCCCAGCTCCACTCGTCACCGCCGTCGTCCCGGGCGCCGAGCTCCTCGCCGTCGCCACTGCCCGCCGGGACAGACCCGCTACGCCCCGCCCAGCCGCCTCCGCCGCTGCCGTCCTGTGGAGTTCTAAGAGCCGCCGGGAGCTCGTCCCGCCAAGTGAGGTCGCCGGAACCGCTCGCCTTACCTGCGCCGCTGCAGCGATCCCATCCCCGCCGTTCCTCCGCCGACCGCCGCTGGATCTGCTCCCCTCCATCAGAACCTTAAATGGGTATGCAGCAGCTTTAGGCCCGTTTTGGCCGTCTTCCGAGCCGGATGCTCGGCCGCTTTGAGGAAAGTCGATCCTCGCGTCGTCCCCGCGTTTTGGGTCGCTCGGTTCGTTAATCAGGTGAGTTTAACTCACTAAATCTTGATTAGACGGTTAATTATGCCCTACGTGTTTAGTCTAAGTTAAGCGGTTTAGGTGGATATTTTAGTTTATTTAATTGTGATTTGGATTAAAAGGTTTATTTAATTTAAAGTGTGTTTAATTAAAGGCTAAGATAGTTTATTTGATAATAAACCTTGATGGGACATAATAGGTTTTACTTTTGAATTATTTAATTTTTTTCGAAATTCTGGAATTTTATAATATTATATTATATTTCGAAATTATAAAAAATTATTATTTATTCAAAAAAAAAAGGAAAATTTATTTTTGACCTGGGTTTCAATTTACGTGCGATCCGCTGTGTGTTCGGATTCTAAAATTGATGGTTGGATATTATAAATTGGCGTGGATGATGAAAAAATATGAATATTATTATTTAATTAATTTTCGAAATAAATTTAATTGTTATTAAAATTCAAAAAATTTCGTGGACCCTAAACGCTCGATTTCGTGCCGATCGCTGCTTCGTATTTAGAATTTTGAATTTGATGATTGATTGTGGTAAATTGAGCATTGATTGTGATAAAATATGATTTTATTCATAAAATCCCGGAAGTGCTCAGTTCTACATTGAAATTTAAATATTTATTGGCTGGTCGACGTAATCGGATTATGTGAGGAAATGTAAAGTATCCAATGATCGGTATCGAATTATCGGTGCTAGTTGAAAGGCTCGGATTAGAGATGGTAGCTGGGCCAACTTGATCCTTATTCTTTTAGAATGCCGGCCAAGAGAATGACGGGCTTGGTCGCATGATGGCGAGACCAGAAATTTGGACCTTTATTCTTCTAGAAATCTTTGTCGATGAACGACGCGGTAAGCTTGGTCGCGATGGTAAGTAGACCGATCGACCTTTATTTTTTCTAGAAATCTTGTCGATGAACGACGTGGCTTAGTCATGATAGTAGGGTGCAAGACCGATCGACCTTATTCTTCTAGAAATGCCGTAATGTTAGTAGACATCTCAACCGCCAGTAGGCTATAGCATTGTGGCGGTGAATAATAATTGGGATCGTGCTAAGTGCGATCGTGATTTATATGAAAGTGATGGTGTTCCAATTGTTTGAATTATTATTATTAGAGATTGTGTGATATAAATTGTGCTAATATGCAAGAAGGAATTGAGGCGGGTAAGTTCTCTCAGGTGATGTGGCTAGGCCACCTTGGGGTATATTTTCTTTCTAATAGGGGTTTAGGGGGGTTGGAACTTGCCGGTGACGTTGTCTCGGGTTATTGAATAACCATTTCAGGTCCCCGGTGGACTGTGAGCGGCTGATAGCTTGGTTGGCCTTGAGGAGTTGCAAAGGCGAAAGCCATAAGGATTGGAAGCGTGTCCGACTTGTAGGTCGTAGGGCCGGTTCAATTTTTCGTCGATCTTTTGTAGACTTTTGGCCGGCCTCGTCGAACCGTTGGATTTGAGTAAGTGATTGGTTGTGAAATTGTTTCTGCTTTTCTATCCGTATTTCATTGTCGGGGGTTTTATAATACGTTAGCTATGACATTAATAAGCTTGATAGGTCGGCGACAGACAACTACCTCGGGAATGTCGCATTTGCATGACCATGGTGGGATGTTGGCGCGCTCGAGTTCTGGGCGTGACATCCCCGCTATGGCATCAGAGCATGGTTTGTGTATGGAGTGATAAGGTGCGATGAGTCATGGGATAGTTAGTAGGAAATGCTTTTAATATGCCGATGCATGTGAGTGATAGCCGATGGTAGCTTGTTTGTGGGGTCACTCAAATTTCAATCCGATGTTGGAATCGGAAAACAGGTGTCTATAAAGAGCCTGTAGGATGAGTGACCAGGAGTGGAGAACTCCTTGGAAAAGGTCGGTGGGACCTATACCTCGGGGGGTAAGATGCGACAAGAGTCGGTGCAGAGTAGAGCGCGACTTAGGCCGGCGCGGTGAGAGAGTACCGCCGCAAGTCGGTACTTGGAGTGTAGTAGCACCGAATGATCCTGGGTTTGATGGGATCGTTCGAGTGGTGCCGAGTTCCTTGGAAGCTTTGTTGAGTCGGTGAGTTCGGGACTGAGTCACTATGGTTGTTTCTCTGGCCCAATGTTGTGACCGTGTCGTTGCCATGTCTATTGAGACCCGATCTGGAGTGGTGATCGAGGATCAAACCACCCAGTATTCGAGTCGAGTTCGGTTAGACAAATATGGAAGTCGATTGAGGAGAAAGGCTAATGTCGGAAAGGAAGGACAAGGCACCCAATTGGAAGGTAAAATTGGAAAGCCGGAACTCGGTCGATCGTGTGTGTGGTAATCGTAAGAAAAGAAAGGAATATGTTCCATGCTGTAAGAGAGAAAGGATTTGTTACAAGGGTTGCCGCATACGGTCATCACGATCAAGATTTCCGCATGCATGCGATGGAATCATAGCCGGTGTTTATCACCGCCGTTGATAAGACAGAGCGTATGAATCATGCTTGACATTTAGTGGGGGTACTTGGAGATGAACCTCGGTGCAAGGATGGGTGTATGATGTTCCTTGATAGGAGATAGAGAATTCACCGATTGTGTGTTGAGTTTGTGAAAAGGAGGCTTGAGTCGATGAAGTCGGAAGTAAGAAGGGAGCATGATTTGAATATGGCCAACACGGCCGGCGAGTTAGGAACTCCGTCCGTGTAAGTTTCGGGAGAGCGTAATAACCGGTATTCGTATAGAGGACGCCACTAGAATGGCTAGAGAAGCATGAATGGATCGACCATGCATCAATCGTAAGAATAATGTTTATGAGATGTTTATGCAGTGTCTGGCGGAATTTTCGGAAGGTCGTAGGGTTTTCGTTGTGGTAATAAAGTAACATGAAGATGAGTCTGCGACTATAGTTGTACCTGATGGGTTTGCTTATGTATGACTCGGTAGTCATTTATGAAAAGGTTTGGCTCGAGGAGCTTTATAACTGTGAATCGTGGTGATGTAATCGGTTTGTCCGGTCGAATTTCGCGTATGAAAGTTTTGAATTATTGAAAGTTGAAGAAGAACTTCAATCATGTTATTCGATCACTGAAGATGACTTGGTTCGAGTTGTTGGTTATCGAATCATGGTTGTAATGGATGCGTCGAATCGAGGAGCCGAATATGGAGAATATAATTGTGGTACATAAGTTTTCTAAGGTATTTTCTAAAGAATTGTCGAGTTTGCTATCGTAAAGAGAAATAGAGTTCGTGATTAAATTAGTATCCTGAGTGAGCCAGTCCTTAAGGCTCATGCAAATAATTGTTACTTGAGTTAAAGGAACGAAGGTGCGTATGCGGGAATTGTTGGATAGGGATTCATACTTTCCAAGTGCATAACCTTGGGGAGCACCAGTTCAGAGCATGAAGGAGAAATGTGGTTTGTTGTGGTTGTGTATCGATATTCCCTCAAGATCGATGGAGGTCAAGGTATCATCAATTAAGGATCGAGACACAAGAAGTTAACATCTCGTGCTGAGATGGCGCTTATGAGTTCACAATACCGTATGGTTTGATGGACACCATAGCTATTTGTTTGGGTCTAATGAACGAGAATGTTTATGTACTTTGAATCAATTGTGATCGTATTCAGGTGAAGTTATCCTAGTGTGTTCAAAGAGTACTTGAGGAGCACGAGAGACATTTGGAGATGGTACTTCAAACCTTGAGTGTTCTTGGATTTTGCAATAAGTTTAGCAAATGCGAGTTTTGGATGACTCGTGTTGTGTTCCTAAGTCATGTGATTTCAGGAGAAGGAATCTTCATAGACCTCGTCTGAGATTAAAGAAGTGATCAGTTGGTCGATATTGACTACAGGGATAGAGATTAGAAGTTTCTGAGGATTAGCAGGATATTACAGAAGTTTTATGGAAGGGTTTTCAGTTAGCGTTACAGGTGATTCGACTACTGAGGAAGTAAGAAAAGTTTGTGATGTATTTGAAACATGAGTGCGTAGTTTTCAAGAGCTTAAGCAGAAGTTGACTCTACTTCGTGGCCGATCATTCCATCCGGTCCTCGAAAGTTATTAGATCTGCAATGATGTGTCGTTTGAAGGATTTGGTTACTTGTTGATGCAACATGATAGGGTTGTTGCATATGCGTCTCGTCGCTGAGACCTTCGGAGTCGAATATGAGACAGCATCAGGATGGAACTCATTAAGGATTATGACTATGATATTTCGTATCACCGGAAAGGTGAGCAAAGTCGCAGATGCTTTCAGTCGAGTCCTTAGTTGCCAGTTGGTACTCAAGGATTGGATCTTATTTGAGAAAGTTCAAAATTTGGTTTTCAAATCTAAGGTAGGCCACCTTTTGAATTCTATGACTACCCTCGGAATTGGAGCCGTAAAGTTCATATCGTAATCAAAGCGCTGGATAGATTTAGGGATTCAAAAGATCCCTGCAAGAGGATACGAGAAGAGGAGAGCTGATTTTCAGATTTACTGAGGACGATTGAGTGTACGATGGCACGGAGATTAGAGAAGAGATCTTATCGAAAGCTCGCTTTAGTAGCTTCAAAAGCGTTGTCCGAATGGGACGAAGGTGGGTGAATTTGCATCAACGGATTAGTAGACCATTGTGAAGACACCGACAAGTCCCAAGTGTTAGATGTGCTAGCAAGAGAAAGCACGGTTTTGCAATTCAAGAGGACCTTTGTAATCTCTCGAGATCTGGTGTGGAAGTGGGATCGCGTCCTGAATAGATTTTTGTGTGACAGTCTATCAAGGAGTTAGTGGTAATAATTTCATTTCGAGTAGTAATTGATAGACCCCGATGAAATTAGCCACCTTGTGGTTGTGCGAAGAATCTTGATTGGATTAGGCATGCGGAGAGGTGTTTGCACATCGATAATTCGTTTGCATAGAGTGTCAGTGTCAGAGTTATGTCAGATCTTGACCAGAGGTTCTCAGTTTCATCAGATCAGTCAGATAGTTCCTTTTTAGTAAGTGCCGAGCAGAGTATTCAGAACTTCAGTTGGTTGAGTTGAGGTAAGAGATCAGAAAATTGCAAGTCCAGAGTTGGTTCAGAAATTAGTGATTCAGTTGCGGTTATTAGTGACAGATTAAGGACCGCTCAGAGATGCTGGAAAATTTACGCAAAGAAGTGTCGAAAATCTTTGAATTTTTAGATTGAGAATCATGTTCATCCTTGGATGTCACCTAGATAGGACATCTCGAATTGTTAAGAAAAGGAGAGCCGAACTATTTAAATGGCGGAATATTTCGAGTTTTGAGATCAAAGGAGAATTTTGGCTTTAAATGGAAAAAGAAAGCGTTTGGGACACCGTCGCGCCTCAGCCGAGTTGGTATCCGGGATGAAGCTCGTCGGTCCGAAGTCGGGAGTTCGAATCCCGAATGCGCGGTCTAGCCGCTTGTGGAAAAAAAAAAGAAAAAAAAAAAGAGGAAAAGAATCAAAATTTTTGCAGCTTTCATCTTTGTAAATTTGGACAAGTGCTTAGTCTTTTCGGGAATCAAGAATTGGTCTGGCAATTTGGAAAGGTTTCATTTGGCACCGAGGATTTTGGATAACGAGTTTGAAGCCCAGTTGACGTAATGAAAAGCAGAATTGATGAGACGACACAATACCCACCATCTTCAAGAAGAATTTTTTAAGGTTTAAATTTCGAGACGGAATTTTTATAAAGAGGAAGAGTTGTGACATCCCGATTTTCCATTCTATTTTCACAATTGAGACGGGCATTTCGTTGGCACGCATATAGTTCTTTTCCTTGAGTCGGCCACTCATGTGAAAACTAGTCTATCGGTGAAGCGATAAGAGTTTCTAATGCATCGAGACTCGAGAATTTGACCGAGTTTACCTTTCGACCGAGCTAATCTGCAAGGATCATTACGGGCACAAATAAAAGCCGATTAGACCGAGATAGGTCGACTCGATAGAGCATGTGATTGAATGTGGGTGATTCCACCGGATCGATAATCCTTGTCGATCGACAACCTGGGACCGACTTTTATCGATTGGGTACTCGCGTGTCCTGATTTTGAAACCTTGAGGATTACCCCCGACAACCGAAAAGTTGCCAATGCTTTCAAAGATGTACATTGTGGCTGAGATGATCAACCACAAGTCAAATGCATGAAAAATTTCTAAAGGCTACCCGCGTAGGTTGGGTCGCGCTAGATCGTGTGTGCAAAGTGAAATTAACTTAGTGGAATTGAGATCGAATTTAGAATTGGAAGTCTGGGTGTGTCACAAATCATTTCAAGATCATTGAATCATCTTTGGAAGATTTTCATGCAGTTCGCTTTTCAGCAAAATAATCAAGAAATGGCTAATTTGGTCGAGAAATTAGTAGGCCGTTTTTGGTCGCTTTTGGGACTTAAGTTGGTTCTACGGACAAGTGAAGATGTGAATTGAAGTGTCGTGACATTGGATTAATTTTATGGACTTCAATTTGATTCAATTGAAAGAGAATTGATGAGAATTGAAGAAATTTGATGTACAAAATTGGATCCCCGGCGGAAAATGGAAGTGAACCCATTGGAAGAGGTTGGAGTGAGTGGAGTATGACATCATGCATGAGGTCATGGTGGCCTTTTTGTGGATTAAAGGAAAAAAAGAAAAAAAGAAAAGAAAAGGGCCCCTCCTCCTTCTCTCTCTCTCCTCCCTCTTTCTTCCTCCTCCCGTACATTCCTCCATGGGGCGTTTTCATCTTCTTCTTTCGGACGCCAGCAGCAAGGGAGATCGTCGAGCAGCTCCGCCCGTGAGCCACCACGTCCCGCCTCCACGCCGCCGCACGCCGTCTCCTACGCGTCCGCTTGCTTGCCGACCAGCTCCCCGCTCCGCCTCCCCCGCATCCCCAGTGATCGGAACCCCGAACCAGCAAGCCGAAGACTGGTTAGCCGTGTTCACTGTCACCGGCTGCCGCGCCGGAGCTCCTCGCCGTCCGCCACTCGCCGCCGCGATTGACCCGCTCGGCCCGCTCGCCCGCCGCCGCCTTCGCCTACGTCCGCGAGTTCTAAGAGCCGCGGAGCTTTGCCCCGCCACTGCGTGAGGTCTTGCCGGAGCTACCGCTCGCTCTCGCTTCCCTCGGCCGCTGGCCGCCCATCCCCGCCGTTTCCTCGCCGCTTCGACCGCGGGATCTGCTCCCTCTCGCCGTGACAAAGAAAAAATGGGGCATGCAGTTTGTAGGCTCGTTTTGCCGTCTTCCGAGCCCGGATGCTCGGCTCGCTTTGAGAAAGTCGATCTCGCGTCGTCCCCGCTCATTTTGGTCCGCTCGGTTCGTTAATCCGGTGAGTTTAACTCACTAAATCTTGATTAGACGGTTAATTATGCCCTAAGTGTGCTTAGTCTAAGTTAAGCAAGTTTAGGTGGATATTTTAGTTTATTTAATTGTGATTTGGATTAAAAGGTTTATTTAATTTAAAGTGTGTTTAATTAAAGGCTAAGATAGTTTATTTGATAATAAACCTTGATGGGACATAATAGGGTTTTACTTTTGAATTATTTAATTGTTCCGAAATTCTGGAATTTTATAATATTATATTATATTCCGAAATTATAAAAAAAATTATTATTTATTCAAAAAAAAAAAGGAAAATTTATTTTGACCTGGACTTTCCAATTTTTAAAGATCAGCTGTGTGTTTCGGATTTAAAATTGATGGTTGGATATTATAAATTAATAAATGGATGATGAAAAATATGAATATTATTATTTAATTAATTTTCGAAATAAATTTAATTATTTATTAAAATTCAAAAAATTCTTCGGACCCTAAACGCCTTTCGAGAATTTAAATCTTACGCTGCTGCGTATTTAGAATTTGAATTTGATGATTGATTGTGGCAAATTGAGTATTGATTGTGATAAATATGGATTTTATTCATAAAATCCCAAGTGTCGAAGTTCGGCATTGAAATCGGACGTTAATGGCTAATATCGAATTGGATTATGGAGGTGAAATGTAAAGTATCCAATGATCGGTATCGCAATTGTCGTGTGCTAGTTGAAAGGCTCGGGTCGCAGAGGGCTAGGTCCGACTGATCCTTATTCTTTTAGAAATGGCGTCAAGAGAATGACGTGGCTTGGTCGCATGAGGGCGAGACCATCGGACCTTTATTCTTCTAGAAATGCTGGGCCGATAGAACGACGTGGCTTGGTCACAGATAGGGCGAGACCGACCGGACCTTTATTCTTCTAGAAATCTTTTTGTCGATGAACGGCGTGGCTTGGTCGCAAAGAGGGCGAGACCGATCGACCTTTATTCTTCTAGAAATGCTTAGTAATGTTAGTAGATATCTGAACCGAGTAGGCTATAGCATTGTGTGGCGGTGAATAATAATTGGGATGCGTGCTAAGTGCGATCGTGATTTATATGAAAGTGATGGTGTTCCAATTGTTTGAATTATTATTATTACCTGAGATTGTGTGATATAAATTGTGCTAACATGCAAGAAGGAATTGAGGCGAGGTAAGTTCTTCAGGATGTGGCTAGGCCACCCTTGGGCGTATTTTCTTTCTAATAGGGGTTTAGGGAGTTGAACTTGCTGAGACGTTGTCTCAGTGGTTATTGAATAACCATTTCAGGTCCCTGATGGACGGAGCGGCCAGATAGCTTTGGTTGGCCTTGAGGAGTTGCAAAGGCGAAGCCAAGGATTGGAGATGTCCGACTTGTAGGTCGTAGGACAGTTCAATTTTTAAGTCGATCTTTTGTAGACTTTTGGCAGTAGGCCTCTGTCCAGAATTTCGTTGGTTTGAGTAAGTGATTGGTTGTGAAATTGTTTCCTGCTTTTCTATCCCGTATTTCATTGTCAGGGGTTTTATAATACGTTAAAACTGGCATTAATAAACCAATGGGGTCGGCGTACACTACCTGGGAATGTCGCATTTGCATGACCATGGTGGATGTTGGCGTGCTCGAGGTTCGGGCGTGACACTCCACCAAGCTCTCCAAGGGTGACGCAAGAAGAATCTACTCGAATCTCCGCACTAAGGGTAAAAGCCCTTAGAAGAATTTACGACACATGCAACTTTGTTATTTTGGAACCAAAAACTACGAACAAGCATCCAAAGATGAAGTCTAGATAAAAGCCATGGAGGAAGAGATCAAGATGATCGAGAAAATGAAACTTGGGAGCTTGTTGATCGACACGAAGACAAAGAGATCATTGGCGTCAAGTGGGTTTACAAGACGAAGCTCAATGCAGATGGATCAATCCAGAAGCATAAAGCAGGGCTTGTGGCGAAAGGATACTTGCAACAACCAAGTATTGATTATACTGAAACTTTCGCTCCTGTTGCTCGCCTTGATACTATTCGAGCACTTATAGCCCTAGCGGCACAAAAAGAATGGAAGATTTATCAACTAGATGTGAAGTCGGCGTTCCTAAATGGATATCTTCAAGAAGAAATTTATGTAGCTCAACCAGAAGGCTTTATTGTCAAAGGCAATGAAGAAAAAGTCGTAAAGCTTAAGAAGGCTCTATACAGGTTAAAACAAGCACCACGTGCATGGTATAGTAGAATCGATGAATACTTCATCAAGCAAGGATTCAGGGAGAAGTATGAGTGAGCCGACACTCTACATCAAGACCCAAGGTAAGTCCAACACTCTCATTGTCTCTCTATATGTAGATGATCTCTTATATACAGGAAACAATGAGACAATGATTTGAGAATTTAAAGAAGAAATGATGAAGACATTTGAAATGACGGACTTGGGCTTGATGAACTATTTCCTCAGTATTGAAGTCAATCAAGATGAAGGAATTTTCATCTCTCAAACGAAATATACCATGAACCTCCTGAAGAAATTCAAGATGAACTATTGCAAAGCAGTTTCAACTCCACTCATGACAAATGAGAAACTATTGAAGGAAGATGGAGTAGAAAAAGCCGATGCCTCTCTCTACAGAAGTCTGATTGGCAATCTGCTATATCTCACCGCTACACACGACCGAGATATTATGTACTCGACAAGTTTACTATCACGGTTTATGCGAGTCCAAGCCAAATTCATTTTGGAGAAGCTAAGAGAATTCTCAAATATTTACAAGGAACTATAGATTAGGGCATTTGGTATTAGCCAAGTACAAATGCCAAGCTCATTGGCTACACGTGATGGTAATCGGGCTGGTTCACTGATGATAGGAGAAGTACTACCGGTTATACCTTCACATTGGGTTCTCGAATATTCTCATGGGCATAAAAAAAAGACTTAATGGCACGGTCTCCATCGCCGAAGCTGAATACATCGCAGCTGCAATGACCACTAGTCAAGCAATATGGTTTCGAAGAATTTTAGAAGACATTAGAGAAGCTCAGATGGAAGCAACTCCGATACTTTGCAACAATAAGTCCGCAATCGCTATATCAAAGAATTCAGTATTTCACGGAAGAACCAAACATATTAACATCAAATATCACTTCATACGAGAGGCACAAAATAGCGAAAGAGATCGAGCTGAAATATTGCAAAACTGAGGAACAAGTAGTGGACATCTTCACTAAAGCACTATCGCGAGCCAAGTTCGAGACATTGCGGGAAATGCTTGGAGTAACATGAAATTGGATCAAGGAGGATTGTTAAATTATTGATCCAATTTTCTAGAAACTTCAAGATAAATATGAGCTAGAAAGTTCAAGAAAAAATTCTAGAAAACTCTATGGAATTATCTCTGAAAATGGCAGAGATATTTGCCTTTAAAAAGCCTACTTTTCTTTTTAAAAAAATTTGTAAAAGAAACTCCTAGAAGATCGGCTAAGTCGGTGGAGTGTCCCTATAAATAGGGAAGGAGGGGGGAGCGTAGAAGGGCAGAGCAAAAAGGTAAGCTCCTCCCCTTCCTTTGTACTTTGTACTACAAGTCAATAAATAAAAGTTCCTTTTTGTCCCTTATACTTCTCTTCCACTCTCTTGTGCTTTGTCCTTGCCCATTTTGTTCTTAGTTCATTTGCTCTCTTGAAAGTTCACACACAAAACACACTTGCACACACATCAAACACACGCTTCCGCAAACATCCAACAAAAACACATGATGGCACTTCCTGCATCCAGTAGCATAAATCTAGGATGAACTAACAAGAGATAACAACATTAATCAAATGCGGCATGACGCATCCATGCAACACGAGGAGAGGTCAAAATTTACTTTTGCGCTTCCACAATGCTCCCTTCCTTACTGAGCTTCGTCATCAGCCAAGCAGACCAAGCAATGTCCGATTTCGCGTCACTACTCGGCAAGTGAACTCTGAAACTGACGGAATCGCTTGTGGAGTGATAAACCCTAGAAATGCCCAGAACAGCGGCGATTCCCATCGCGGCCTTGGCCGAGCTGAGTGATAATCTCCACAACCCCAACATTCCAAGCCCTTCCGAGGTCACGGCAACAACTCAACCAACACCAAGGGGATCATATTAACATTAGGAATCTCTTTTAAGTGATTTTACTTTCTTACTTAGAGTTTTATTTTAGCAGTAAATTTTCCTCGAAAAATTTGCCCATTGTTTTCTTCTTCTTTTTTCGCGCGAAGGAAAACCCACTTAATGGGGAGGGGCAAATCCCAAGCTGACAAATTTCTTTCAGATTTTCAAAAAAAATTAGTAAAAGAGTTTAGTGGTGATACTTAATTCTCATATCAAAGCACCACGTCAAGTACGGGCGGACGGATGTATATTTATCTAATCGGATCCACTTTCTCTTTTTATTTGTACAATGGCCATTGCCCTTATCCAAAAAGACACGTGATATAGAAGGAACCATCATCATTAACTTGCTTCCTCCTCGTGCGTAGGTTCCCCATCGTTAAATCGAAGGGTCCAAACCCCACTGAACTCATAAAAGATCCTTTGCATTATATATTATAATATGTATGTATACAAAAATACAACGTCTCTTCACGCCCTTTGATGGGAACCCGCAACAGGAACTTCTGTTCCGTTCCAAGGAGGCGCATCCATCATCGTCCTCGACCGGCATCTTCGGCTTCATCTTCGCGCCTCCAACCAAGGTTAATATATATCCTCTTCTCCCGTGTGTGCAGCGACGGGCTCTCTGAAACCTGTTGCTGTTCGTGATTCGTGATTGAGTTTTTGGGTTTGTGAAAATCGGCTTTGGTCTTTGGCTTCGGCTTTCGTCCTAATTGGAGTTGAAACCGACATTATCGATGACGAAATTGATCTTACGCGCCTTGTGATTTGTCTCGTGAAGAAAGCCCTAGGCAGATGAAATCAACCTTGCAATGATGCTCTCTGAGTCCGAAACTTCTTGGTTTTTCTTTTTCCCACCTGGCGGCTCCTCAACATAATGGTTCTTGTCAGAAGTTATACGTATAGGTGTTGTTTCTGTGTCCCTATGTATTTTGTTTGGCAAACTGGGTTCGTGGGAAGGAATCTGTGCCCTACGAGAGCAAGAGGAAGCAGGATTTTCAGAACGGTCATGGAGAAGCATATTCGATCAACTCCACGTTTGTGCGGGATTTAAGTCCTTACTGTGTTTAGAGTGTTGCGGCCGGTAGATATACTGTAAGCGGCCCGTTATTTATTTTATGTCTTGATTCTGCTTCCCATTATTGTCCTCCGGCGGCTATTGATCGAATTTGACGGCGGTGTCTGACATCTTCCTCTTTCGTATTCTTGTAACTGTCAATCTGAGTTGTTTAGAGAACATTCCACGTCTGCTGTTATCCATTTGATTAATGCTTTCTTAGTAATATCCCACTGGATGTGTATTACCAAAGAGAGTAGCTTAATCATTCGATCGACCCGAACCCGAACCGCCAAAGACCCCTCGGGTCTCGCTATTCACCCTTCAAGGAGTCGTCACCTAACTGGAGCAAACCACCCTCCCAAGTACACGATCCTCCTCGAAGACCGCGTTGAACCTCCGGAACCAGTCCTTCGCGTGGTTCATCGATGTCTCTGCCCGCGGAAGCGAGGCCAGCACCTTGCTCGACCCCATCTCCTCGTAGTTCGCGGCATTCTGCTTGGCCTCCGCCTCTTTGCTTCGCCGCCCAGTCCTCCCCAGCAAGTACCCGAGGCTCGACTGCCAGACCTTGACGTCGATGTATTGGAGGTTGTTGGCCAAGGACAGGCACGACAGAGCCACGTCACAGCATCAAGAGTGCGAGCCGCACTGAGATTGGCAACGCGTTGGAGCCGAGGTCAGGAGAAAATATTGGGTACGTCTTATGCTCCAGTGTGTCAAACAAGAAGGCGCTCGGAGGACGACACGTGTCCTGTGTCGGGCGACATTTTGAAAATTTTTCGAACGGGAGACTGAGGGTTTTCTTTCTTCGCGCCTCTCACCTCTCGCAGATCGTCTCTCTCCCGTTCTCCTCTCTCTCCTCTCGTCTCTCTCCCTCCGCCTCCGCTAGTTGCTTCCATCGCCCCCACCCGACGCCGACGCCGCGATGCTCCTCCACCTCCCTCTCGCGACGTCCGCTCTGCTCTCTCTCCCCCCCGCAAACTCATGCCTCTCTTCCAGCGAAACGCGACGCCAACAGCCCTCCTCCTCCGCCTCCACCGGTTGCCTCCATCGCCCTCGACTTCAACACCGACGCAGCCTCCGCCTCCTCCCCGAACCCGACTACGACGCCGATGCCCCTCCGCCTCCTCTCGCGACCTCTAGTCCGCTCTCTCTCTTTTTCGTCCTCGTCGCGCCTCTTCCAGCAAACCCCGACACCGATGCCTTCGCCGGTTGCCTTCGTCGGCATCGGAGTCCGTTGTACAAGACAAGCCGGTGTCGGATTTGGAACTGGAGGGGGCGCGAGTTCGCCGGTCACGCGGTGGTTCGTCGCAAAGAGGGAGGGCAGACAGAGAAGAGTGGGATCGTGATGCGAGCGGAACTCGAGATCAATAGGCCGGCGGGTGTGAGGCAGTCGGGCACCAATGTTCCAGCGTACAAGACAAGCCGGTGTCGGATCTGGAGCTAGAGGAGGGGCGCGGTGGTTCGCCAGTCATGCAGTGGTTCACTGCGAAGAGAGGGAGGGCAAATAGAGAAGAGTACGGGACGAACGAGTCGGGGCCAGATCCGGAGCCGGAGGGGTGGCGCGGTGGTTTGCCAGTCGGAAAAAGCGAGGGAGGGCAGAGAGAGGGAGGTTGCACGCTGGTCGGTTGCTCGCAGTCGTCTCGCCAGTATCCTCCTCGTTCGTCGGTTGCTCGCAGTGGTTCACCAGCCGAAAAGAAGGAGGGCAGAGAGGAAGGTCGCATGCGATCGGTCGCTCGCGGTCGTCTCGCCGTATCCTCCTGGTTGTCGGTTGCTCGCGGTGGTTCGCCGGTCGGAAAAAGCGAGGGCATAGAGAGAGAGTTCGTCGGGAGTTCACTCGGGGAGAGAGAGCAAGTGAAGAGAGAGACGCAAAGAAAGAACTGAAAATCCTAGCTACAGTACATAAACATTTTCAAAATGGTGCCTGAAATCGTGGGTCCCATGAGACACGTGTCGCGCTGCGAGCGCCTTCTTGTTTGACACACTGGAGCATAAGACGTATCCAATATTTTCTCTGAGGTCAGGGACGGTAGCCTCCACCGATCAGTCAGCATTGCAGGGAAAGAAGACAAAACAGGGAAAAGGACGAAACAAGAAAAAGACAAAAGAAAAAAAGAGAGGAAGAAATAGAGAAAATTCATTAGAATATAAAAAGAGAGAAATTTTGATTTCTTTAATTCAGACGAATCCGAGTTGACGAGTCGGGTCAACAAGTAGGATCGGGCATATCTGCTCCGTTCCCAGATATTATAATAATAATAATAATAATAATAATAATTATTATTATTATTATTATTAAAAAATTCGAAAAGACATTTAAAAAATTAATTAAAAATTTTGAAATATGCAATTTATAAAATTCAAAAATAAAAAATAGAATTTCAAAAAATCATTAAAAAAATATGAAAATCCAGAAAATAATAAAAAAATTTGAACAATTCTAAGAAACATTTAGAAAGACTGAAACCCTTAGAAATTAAATCCCAAAAATAAAACAAGCTTTTAGGGCTTTATGATAGGTTTCTTTGTTTTCGATTATCTTTTGATTTTTAAGGACGATATTAGGATACTTGTGTACTTTCCTTTATGATTCTAATTGATTACATATTTCAGTATTTTGGGTGTTACTTTCTTGCTTTAAAATGGTTAAGACAAACATTGGATTTCTTTCAAATAGGCTACTATGGCATTAGTTAGCATGTGATCAAGTCGTAGTGAAATGGCATTAGTCTTAGGGCTAAAGTAATAAAATCCTTGAATTTAGAATCTCTGATTACATAAATGGTAATAAATTATCTTGCATCTTATTAGGTTTCTAATTGACCCCCAAAAAGCTAGAGGCAACAAGACCGGTGGTGACTCCTTAGTCAAAATTTGCATAGGCTTAAACAATTTAAAATTTTAAATGCCCAATGTTACATGAGATGTGGGCTTGGGAGAGCCGAGTCAATGGAAGGCCGTCGGCCTCGAGTTAACAAATGCCCCTTAAACCTAATTCTCGCTCCCTACTCGGAAGGGTTAGGTCATGACAAGATCATTTCCTAAAATTCTTGCTTGGCCCATTTAATTTATATAATACCTACCCCCAATAAATATTTTCTATTACTATTTTATTTAATAAGTAAAATAATAATAATAATAAGTATATATATATATAAACTATATATTGAAACAAAAAATAAAATAATTATAAATATAAAGAAATAAAAAATGGTATGAACTTTTACTTTTTACATCAATGAAATACCAATATGTCTACATTTGCTATTCAATTATCCAACCTAACAAATTCGTCCTTGTAGATTGTATATATGCTGAATAGTGATAAATAAAAGGAAGAGTAAAATTGACGCGGTTCATCATGAATTAGTTGATATGGGTGAGTACAAATAGGTATACGTAATGGAATGGCAGGAATCCAAATCTTGGATGTTTTTGTTTTTTTAAATCTAAAATAGATTTAATCTAATATACAAATAATTGGTTTATAGTATGGAAGAAACCCATGTATATGTGATTTTAGATATTGCTACTAATATATGAATTAAAAATAGATTTGATTTTATCTACTCTACATTTTTATGAATTATGATTTTAGATAGGGATTTCAATAGAAGTCTTTCCCTTTCGTGTGACTGCGAATTGAATGACAAAAAAGATTAAATCAATAAAAAGAATGACTAATTCAACTAATGGTTCGGAACAAAGAAACAAAAGAGCATAAGTCAAATGAATTCAAAAAAAATCTCATCAATAAGAACTAAAAAAACAATATAAAGATAATTCAAATGATTCAATAATATTATTTCATCACTTTAATTCGAGTTGTTAATTACTTCGTCCAAGTGAATCTCACGATGAATAATTAAGTCATAATTCATTAGATGATTGCATTATTAACCATTTCTTTTTGTGAAGAACTTATCATGAATCCATTGATTTTTTGCCGCTTTTGTTATTGCTGTTGTTTTAGCTGTCGTTTGCTTCATTGGACCTAGAGTTAGGGGTAAGCATAGATTTAGGGGTAGAACTAGACATCAAAGAAACGGAGAACTAGACCTGCTCAGTTATCAATTAGACGAAGGGACGGGTAGGTTCTTGGTTCCATTTTTTAAGGAACCACTAGCTCTCGTTCATAGGAACCGGAACCAAGAATCGGAATCGAAACTGAGAAATGTACCCAAACCAGCGACCAGAACCGAGAACCGGGATTCGGGACCCCAAACTCTAATCTTGATTTGGCTTCATTCTTCCCCTTTGTCATTCTCGTTCATCTCTATTGACAACAGAACAAAACGCTTTTCTCGTTCACCTTTGTCAACAAGCGTAGTTTGTTTTTATTTTCACCACAGCCTTGTTTTGCTGAGTGAAGAAATAGGACCCCGATGAGGCATGCAAGTCTGCATTTCGTACTGCGTAGCCATTTTGCAAGAGGCTAGTTAAAGACTGTAGTGCTCTTGAGGATCATCATTGTTCGTGCAATTACTAAATGCATTTGTGGAGCTGTGAACTGTTTTCAATTTTTGTCTTCTCCTTTCTTTATTTCTAGTGGGTCTGCTCCCATGTCGATTCGGACGTGCAGGTGAGTACATATTTTAATGACCGAAACAGTTTGCTCCTTCCAGAAACTATCGCCCTTAATTTCGTGAAAGAAAATTACACTATGTTCTTACCTGCAATGCTCTAGTGCTTTGCATTTTCTTTGTTGGATCTTGTGTCCTTGTAAGGTGTAGTTTAGTTGGAACAATTCAATTTTTTAGATAATAATTCTGTATAAGAACAATCAGTGCATAGAAAACAATAAAATTTCCTTATTATTCGGCAAATGCATATAACACTCATTTTTAGGAAATCAATGATAAAATCTTTGTTCATTTTTATTGTTGTGTTTATCTTTGTTTTGCTTAACTAAAAATTGAAAAAAAAGAAAAGAAAAGAAATATCTTAAACCCTAGAATCAATCCCGAAACCTATAACAAGGTAGGTTCCAAGTTTCAGATTCTGATGATAGATTTCAGGTTCCAAGTGGAATTTGGAATCGCCTGAAGTTGGTCAAGGTACTATTGTGGGCCAAGCTATAGAAGGTGTCACAAGACAGCCTAAGGCGGAAGGAAAAATACAAGGTGCTTTTATGCTTGGTTTGGCTTTTATAGAGGCATCAACAATTTATGGATTGATTATAGCATTAGTGTTTTTATTAGCAAATCCATTCATCACTAGCCACTCTCGACGTTGACGCGGACACCTCCTAGCTCACCATCGCCCATTGAAAGCCGTGCACACATTCCTGATGGCACATTATTTGAAGCAGCAGCCCCAAAATCAATTTAGCAGGAGTTCGGCAATTTTGCATAAGACTAAGTAAATAGAATTCGAAATTCAAAAATTACTTCAAAGCACAAAAAGAAATGCCAAAACCGGAAGGTCCCAACAAAGACGAACAACTAAAAGCGACAATGAAGATCAAATTGCTATACAAAGCACCGAGGAAACACTTCAATGAATGGGCTCAAAGGTAGGAGAGAACCGCTAGTAAATTATACAAAATTGTCCGAAGCTTCTCACGGAGTTCTCTGTTTTGCCTCCTTCCTCATCCTTTTTTAGCGCACTTTGTTCTTTATTCTATTCTTCACCCTTGTCCACTTCCAGTTCCTAGTCCTCCTCTTCTTCTTATCCAATCTTTCTAGAGGAGTGTTTGTCAAATCTTCTGTAATCTCTGAGTTATCCTTGAAAGTGCAACTTTCCTTAAAGGTATCGAGTTTTATAAGCATAGGTTGACAATCATCGCAGAGTCTTTGTTAGGAGCTTTTGGCATGGTTCTAAGGCAATACCGGAAAGGCTAGGTAAAAAGACGGTCACATTTCAAACAGTGATCATCTTTTACATAAACTGAACTTCCGGGCGCACAGATGTATCGTGTAGTTCTATGCAAGTGTCGTTGCCTAAGAGTACGTGATGTAATTATGAAGGATGTGAGGGAAAATTTACAGATGAATAACACATATTTAATAGACATGACAATAGGTCAAAGTCTCATGAAAGCCACGATCCCCACACATTGTAGGCAAACAGTGGCTTGGAAAAAATCCGAAAAAAAAAAAATTCTTCTAAAATGGGAAAATCTCAAATAAGAACCTGAAGTGGCTTCATTTTCTCGAAAAAGAACCTGAAATGGAGTATGTCTTAAAAAATGACCCGAAGTAGTCATTTAGTCTCAAAAAAAAGACCTGACTCGATCGGTGAATTGATGCATTTCCGATGTGTATTCCAGTGACCTAATCTACGTATTTTCATCCAAAAATTATTCTCTTTTTGTTTTCCTTTTCCCCTGTTCATCTTCTCCATCGCCAAGCAAACCTCCGCATCTCGCCGGTGAAGTAATTGCTTTGGCGAGACCGAGCCACTTCAGCTTCTTCAGCCCTGCCACCTCTTGCGATAGTGGCCCCGTGAACTTGTCGTTGCCCAAGTCGAGTTCTTCGAGTTGGGTTGTGCCCGTAGACTCGCTGGGGAAGATCCTGGAGAGGTTGAGGAAATGGAGGGAGGTGGGGTAGTCGAGCTCTAGTGAGAGGGTCTCGGTGAGGTTGTCGGGGCGAGCGTGAGGTTAACGAGGTCATGGAGAAGGCCGATTTGCAGGTGGGATGTAGCCCATGATGCCGACGGAGGTGATGTTGTGAGAGATGACCCACAAGCCAGTGTCACACGTGACTCGGTGAATAAGCAATGTGGAGAGGGTGGCGGCGAGGAGGAGGAGGAGGAGTCGACCGGTTGCCGATGGCGGCGGAGAGAGGCCCAACCATGGTAGTTTTGAGCTTCAGGAGCACGTCTAGGTTGCTCCATGCGAGGGAAGCAAAGACAAAGAGGAGGAGGAAGAAGAAGAAGACGTAATTACTTCCGATGTTCTTGATTGGGGCAATGCCTATCTTCAACATCAATGAAGAAGACGATGAACATGACATCCATTGGTAGATCAAGAAGAAGATGAACAAGAGAAGGAAAATGAAAAGAGTATTTTTTTGGACAAAAATACCCTAGAGTAGGTCGCCGGAATATGCATTGAAAATGCATCAGTTCACCGGCCGGCAAGTCGGATTCTTTTTTGAGACTAAATGACTACTTTGAGGCCTTATTTGATATAGACTCTATTTTAGGTCATCTTTTGAAAAAATGAGGCCACTTTGGGTCTTTATTTGAGATTTTCCCTTCTAAAAATTATCCTTTGGTGAAATGAACAGGGCCAATGTGACAGGAAGTTACGTTCAATATGGGTTTAGTATTAATGGGCTAGATTTGGTTTTAGTAAGTATAGGTTTTGATTAGTTTCTAAGGGGGAAAATTTGGTTTAATTCTATGATTTGAGCCTAGTTTGAATTTTGATTGAAAAATCCCATTTCAACCGGCCCATATTCACCTGCCACGCGGGTAAAGAGGGAGGGAAGTCAACCCAACGCATGCAAGTGGTGTGTTTGATCATGAGAAATATCTATTTGCATGCCATCACCTCATTCCTAATAAATGCAGTGTATCTTCACAACTAAGCTGTGCCATCTACTGCCTAACCAATGTAGTACGTTCTAATTTTGGTGGACGGTGCTTGGAATCTTCTTTCATATCTGGAAAGAAGGGATTACTGTACTGGACAATATCAACAACTTTCACCTCTAAATCATGCTTATGGCAACACAATTTCTCTGCTGTTTTGTCGAGCACTTTCATTCATGCTTTTCTTATACATGTTAAATGCTTGGTAACAAAGTCATGATGATAATGCAACATTCAGTGATTCATGCAACACTTTTTGAAGAAGGCACACCGCATCTAACACATAGCAGTGAAGCTTGGTCACAGAGTCACCTCTTCCTAGCTCTTCTGCAAAACCATAGGCAATATAGGTCTTCGGTCCCATGTCTGGCTTCAAGACACTCGGTGGTAACTTTGTAGCCAGGTTGAGGAAGCCAGATCGAGGGTTGGTATAGGCATGAAATGGCAGTGCAGCTATGAACTCCTCACAATGGCGTGGCAAAAGATCCTCAAACTTGTCCTTTAGCTTTAGCACCTGAGGCCAAAAGTTAGAATACATTCGCCCCTTTGAGTAGCCTTTGAAGAATTTGTGGGTGCTAATGTCCACCTGAAAGTTCAATGAACTGCCATAAACAAAACGTTCTAGGTATGATCAAAGATGATCTTAAATGCATGGAAAAGAAAACAACAAGTTTCCAGATAGATTGTAGAAAAACATGATACGATTGTCAATATTTTCAGTTGACACATTTATGGTGAGTACTTACTAAATTTTCCTAAAACATTGTCGCCCAATATCTCTTGCACTTATAAGAATCCTGAGGACATGGACAAGTAATTTTGTGTCTTTACATGTTATTTGAAAAACTAAAGGTGGTATAATGATATTTACTTGGCAAGCAGCTAGGCAGTCAAAGGCATTGACTTTGGATTTTGAACCAGATGCTGAATCCTTATTTTCACATAATGCACGCTGCATTACCATGGGTTCCCAGCTCAAACCAGGGGTCCGCTCTAAAACATTTTGAACTATGACAGGTTCACCTTTAATCCAATGACTTCGGAAACATAGAAGCTTCTCTTCATCCAATATTGCACTTGATGCTGGACAACATAAGTAATCGTCAGCGGAGTTTCTGCATGCGGCTTTTTTTCGCATCTTATCCCCAGTTTCAGAGCAATCATGCTTCTGAGTGGTATGTTCGAATTTGCCAAATTTCAGCAAGTTTCTTGCTCGCAACTCAGGCCTTCTTATCCAATATTTAGCATGCATGCACTTAAGCTCTAATTTATGATTACCACATCCACCATCTCACTCGGAGCGCAATTGATGCCTAGATCCAGGCGAAGCCGCCTTGCCGGCGGCCCTGGGAGAGGCCGGGCGAGGGCTTCCTGGCCCTCGCCCAGTGGCCGGCAAGCCTCCAGTGAGGCTTGCCGGCCACTGCCTGGAAGAACACATAAAATAAAAGGAAAAAGAAAAAAAAGAAAAAAATTAATAAAAAAATTAATAAAAAATTCGAAAAAATAATAAAAAAATCATGAAAATTGCCACATTAGTGTCCTGCCACCGGTCAATGTCCACGCGTCGTCCGACCACCGCCAACATCCATGTCAGCACGGCCGGCCAAAATTGACTGGATGGACTAAATTGGTACCAATATTAAAAGATTTAGGACTGAATTGGTCCAATTGAAAAGTTTAGGATTTGAATTGAAAGTTTAGACTAATTAATAAGTTTAGGACTTTTTTGTTACTTTTCCCCAAAAATAGTCTTGGAATATGAGGATTACTTTTCTCATTGGAGCTAACTAATATTCTCAATAAACTATCAAGAACGGATGGACGAACAATCATTTTTTCTAATGTAGAGTTCCATTAATCAAAATCAAAAGGTTACTTGATATTTTTATATAGCAATAATGATATAAATCGTCCATAAATTTTGACCAAATGTGCAATATAATATCTGAATTTGTAATTTGTTACTTTAGGCTAATATTCGAAATGGCCATTAAACTTTTAATTTGTTTTATATAATCCATAGACTTTTTGTACATGTTTAATGTAAACCCTAAATTATATGAAAATGTATGATATAATCCTTTTATTATTTCGAAATTGATGATAATATTGGAAATGTTCATATTGCCCGAAAACTAAATTGAACATATACCCAAACTTCATAAATAATATTGAACAGATTAAAAGTTTAAATATATCATATTACACATTTAATCAAAATTCATGGATTGTTTATGTCATTTTTCCTATTTGATATGATAAAATGTACTCTTAATTATAGGAAAAGTCACTCATTGAAGTGAAGAAAAAATAACTGATGATGTTATTAACACAACATGAAGAGAATAGTAATTTATGAAAAGTCGAGAAGTTATTTCTTGCATTTGAAACTCATGATTTATAAGTAGTGTTGGCCAATAAACGCAAGATAATACCTCTGGTGGTTATTGATATATCAGATCCCACTTTTCGAAACAAATAAAAAAAAAAAATGCTAGCATTAATTTTTCTGAATACGTTGACAACATATTTAGAACGTGAACTAATCTGTGAGATAATTAGTGATGAGGAATTATATATGTTTGATTGCAAGATTGGATGTCGATTTCAACTCGGCGAGGTACGATGATTTCTCGATGAGCAATCGCGAGATATCGAGTCGCATTAAGCTCTTCCTTCCTAATTATTTCCCCCCGATTTCCCTCCTTGTTGAGCATATATAAACCAAAACAGTTTTCTGCCCATGAAAGACATTCCCCTAAACACCACCAGTGAACAGTCCCGGTACAGGCCAAGAAATGAATATCAGTCGATCAACACATTATCATCAATTCACCTATTGAAGACCAGCAAAGATCAGTCGAGACCCCAAAAACAGGAAAGTTCGCAAATTTATCGAAATTGCGGCACTTTGCAATTTATCTGACATTATGTTCATAATAACCAATATCAAATCAATTCCCAACATGCAAAAGGGACATGTAGCGCCCTAGTGAAACTAGCCCAACGAGGAAAAATACATGATCGATATTATTCAACGTCCCGGAAGCTGAACTGCAACACAATGCAAGAGAAGTTACTCAAAACGTCGACGACCAACAAGAGCTCGTGTTCTGAAAACAACGAACCGAAACTATGCTAAACGGAGCAACAATGCGGAACCAAGTTTCAGAATTAAGGAAACATTACGTGGGAAAACCAAAAGAAACCTGATCCTCCTTTTGGGAAAGCACAGGACCTTCAGAAACGTAGTTCTTGCTGAGAGCAGGAGATTGCAGAGAGAGAGAGAAAGAGAGAGAAAGAGAGAGATGGAGGGTGTTTTGAATAAGGAAAAGGAGATATGTTTCTATCTATGAGATTAGATTCAATTAACGACCACCGTTTGACTATGTTGGAACTTGACTCGGTCTAGCACTCGGGCAAGATAAATAAAAAATTTAAAACTACAATAGAATATGCTAATTTATGAAATTTTATGAGAATATTAAATTTCATTGTAACTCAATTTTACAAATTACTTTTAACCGTATAATGTCGAAATATTTCGACAAATTAGTTGGACAAAAAAAGAAGAACACTAATTTGGATAATTTGTGTTATTATCATAGACTTGTAGATAAAAAGTTTAACTTAATACTTTAATATATTAATAGGGCATGGCATTTGTTTGGAATTGACTTATATGGTGAAGTTTTTTCTTATTAAAAAGAAAGGAAAAATTACATTAATTTATTTTCTGTTCCTGAGATATTTTAACTAATGTTCAATATTTAACTTTTATTCTTTACCAAACATCTGATACTATTGACAATGTAGATACAAGACATTTAAATCATATTTGAATCTTCGAATAATTTATAAAACTTTATATATCTCTTTAAACAATCTCAATTCTTTGAACGCACGCTCTTCGTATTGGTTAACCTCTTTCTCAACCAAAGCATAATATCAATTTTTACAACATCAAGTTGCGTAAAATTCAGCTCTTCCAATGTAAAAACCGTACCTTTATCTATCATGGGCAATTCCTAATCTATTATTCCCTTGCAAATTATTTTCACGTCGTTTTTGGTCGAATTGTTGTTTTATAATAGACATTGTGAGTATCAATTAAGAGAGACTTCCTAGATAATCGAAACCGCATTATCTATTGACTTGAATTGAAAATCAATAAGAGAAAAAGGTTTCATGAGAGAATGATTAATAGGACGATAATAATGTTTCCTAAATTTATGTCAAGTAAATAAGGGTCGATTGTTAATGTTTCTATTTTTCAAAATTTGTGTTTTTATGTTTCCCAGATCCAAAAAAAAAGAAAAAAAAAGAAAAAAGAAACTTGTTTAGTAACATCACCCAATTTTTCTTTTCTCAGAAATAGAAAAGTGAATAAGTAATAGATTTGGAACACAAATAAGATGTAAAAAATAGTTATTTCTCATTCACAAAAACAATTTCTCAACTACGTCATTTTCTCTTTTTTTTCTTTCTTTTTTTATTCTTCTTCCTCCTCTAATCGAGCGATGGCCATGGCGAGGCTCGACTTTGCCAAGGGCTAGCAAGGCGCTCTCAAGGCTAGCAAGGTCATCGGCTAGGAGGAAGACAAAAGAGGAAGAAAAGAAAAGAAAAAAGAACAATCTAAAAAAAAAATTTAAAAATCATTTAATAATTTGAGGGTTATACCATATGCATTCTTGTTCTTTTTCTATTGTGGAAATATAAATTTCATGTAGTTACAAAACATATTCTTTTACTTAGAAACTATTTTAAGAATGTGAAAACTGTACTTTTATCTACTATGGGTAATGGATCTTAATATATTCACATGCAAATTACTTTCATGTCGTTATTTCTCCAATTGTTGTTTTATGATAGAAATTGCGAGTATCAACTAAGATAGACGACTTCCTAGATAATCGAAACCGCATGATCTATTCACTTGCATTGAAAATCAATAAGAGAAAAAGGTTTCATGAGAGTATGATTAATAGGACGATAATTATGTTTCTTAAGTTTATGTTAGGTAAAATAAAGGTCCATTTGTAGTGTTTTTATTTCTCAAAATTTATGTTCTTTTGTTCACTGGAACAAAAAAAAGAACAAAAATTTGTTTAGTAACATTAACTAATTTTCTATGCTAGGAAATAAAAAAAGGGATTTCTTAGATTTACAATAGAAATAAGAAGTAAAAAATAGTTATTTCTTGTTCTTGAAAACAACTTCTCAACAAAGTCATTTCTTATTTTTTATGTTCTTCTTCTTCCTCCTCTAACTCAAGGGCGATAGCCATGGCGAGGCTTGACCTCGCCAAGCACCCTCAAGGCTAGCAAGGTCATCAACTAGAAGAGGAAGAAGAAAAAAAGAAGAAGAAAAGAAAAGAAAAGAAAAATCTCAAAAAAATTATTAAAAATTAAAAGAAATTCTACGTTACATGCAATGCCTCCTTTTTTTTTTTTTTTTTTAAGATGTATTGTTTACACCATCAGAGGTCTAATAAAATAGACAAAAACTTACTCTAAATAATCAAGATAATAGTCAAGTGATTTCCTAGCTATCTTATTTTTCAAAATTGAACGTAAATCTTGGTTAACTTATAATCATATGTACTTCTTTCCTTAACAATTTTGTATATTTATAAACGTTTATCTCTCTTCATACTTATTTTTGTCTCGTGGCTGAGCTTTTCATGTGATGATGCAGTGGGTACTCGGTCATTATCAATGACAACAACTATCGATGGATTAGTTTCATTGTAATAAGTAAATATTAACTTGGCAAAAAAGGATAGTTTCTTCATTTAAATAGTAACTTCACATACAAAATAAAATTAATATTGCACCATTGTCGCACGTCTGGCAAGGAAATTTTTCAAATTGAAAAAGGTAAGCAATTTGAGTCTAATATGAAGGTTCAACGTGTATTCTTCATCGGCATTACAGATGAGTAAGCTTCGACATGTTGAGCCCACCCTCACCCGTGCCTAGGGCACGCATGACAATGTTTCTATTTTTCTATTTCTCTGTTTCTCTATTTCTCATAACAAGTTTGGAATAGCAAACCGTTTCTTAACGTAATTTCATTTTCTAATTCTGTAATAAATTTCTATTTTAGAACTAGATTTGGAGTAAAAATTAGAAGTTAAAATTTTTAGCTTTTCTATTTCTAGAATAAAAATGAGAAATCAAAACTTTATGCATCGTTCACTCTCGTCATTATTCGTTGCCCACCCACCACCCATAGGATGCTGAATGCCCGCCGCCGACCACCGACCACCCGTCACCAGCCCTAGCTATCGGCCACTTGCCATTGACCATTGGCCATCGAATGTCGGTTGTCCGCCACCAAACTCCAACCGCTTGTCACCAACCGTTGGCTGCCGGATGTTGGATGCTCGTCGGTCGTTGGCCGCTCATTGCTAACCATCAAACACTGAAGGCCCACCGTCGACCATTGAATGTCCCCCACTGATTGCCCGTCGGTCACCACCGACCGTCGGACTTTGGCCGTCACCCCTATAGTCGGACTCCGATTTGGCCACCTGCCACTGGCCATCAGACTTCGACTGTTGGCCCCTTGCCACTAGCCACTGGTCGCTTGCCTTCGGATGTTGATTACCAGACGCCAGACTCCGACCACCCGCTATCGATCACTAAACGCTAGACGTCGATCGCCAGACGTTAAACTCGGCCACCAAATGTCGGCTGTCGTCGCTCTTAGAAATATAAATTTTATTATCCTATCAAATGAATTTTTACTCTAGAAATAGAAATTCTGAGTCATTATTAAATGAGTTTCTTTGCTGAGAAACTTGTCAATGCAATAGAAATCGAGAAATCAATTTCTAGCCATAAATTGATTTCTATTCCAGAAATTTTGTCATGCGTGGCCCTGATCATCACATCCACTTCTCATGCCATTAGCAAGCTTTCACATGGAAACAAAAAAAAAAAAAAAGCAACTTTAATGATAATCTCGTCGGTAATTTACTTATATAGTCATTAACTTTCTCAATAGGAAAATAGAAGTCTACACGTACCTAGCGACATATCCTTGTGATTGGTAAGTCCCGATATAGAAAAAAATAATTAGGAAATGTAGATTTACTTAGTAAGTTATATAAGCGGTCGATAGATTTACTATATTTGACTAATGCTTCATTCGATCGCTATCTTTTTCATGCGGGCTACTCGTCCACGCGAAGTGGTCGGTCTTCATATACGAAAAGAACCGCCGATTTTAGTGACTTGACATCGTACGTGCTTAATAAATTTGATTTGGCCACGGACAATTAATTATTAATATAGTCCGTACTTCAATATTTCGTAAAAGTAGGATGACCATTTTTCAAATGAATAGTCTTCAATCATGCGTCCGTCAGGTAGTACTCCCTCCCCCCTGGAGACAATATTTGCACGGATCTTGATTAATGCATCATATTGAATAGCTAAAAAAAGCCACAAAATACTTTAAATTATGTTGGCTGCGACACCTTTGCTCTAAATTTTTTTTCATGGCATCATAAACCCAAAACTTATAACAGTATCAAACATATATCATAAATAAATTCAATTAATGGATGATCCGGCTACCTACGTTTGCCGTTTTTGCGCATGCATAGAGCTTTTGATCATGTCTTGATGAAAATACCGGAAAGACATGAAATCTTGTTACTGATTATGATATGATGAAAATCAAAAGGTATTGACAGGATGCTCACCTGACAATAATATGTCAACTCAATATTTATCTTCTTTTTTGTTTTGTTTTGTTTTTTAAACTTCCTCCTTTGTTTTCTTCCTTGACTTGGCGAGGATAGTGGCAATGGAGACGCTGAGGGTAGTTGCGATGAGGGTTGCGGTGAAGACAAACAAGAAAGAAAAAAAATTAATGAAGAGTAAATGTGTGACATGAGTTTAATGTTGGGATTTTCGGCATAGTTAAAAGAAAATTTGGAATAGATGTATCGTATGAACATAAGTGTGAGAATTTTTGTGTGGCCAAAAAGTTTAAGATAAACTACCTTGCTATGAATTTGACATTTTGAGTGTAACAAAATATTTTCCGAATAAAGGTGCCATGGGGATGGATTTTACCCCTGCACGGTAAGCACATTTAATGCAATGACCGTGAGGCGACTTTTTGTTTTTCGACGTAAAAAATTTCAGCAGAAAAACCTCCTAAAAACATTTCACTTTATTTTTGTACGAAACTAGTCACGACGTTGACTCTCCACTTGGAATGCATTATGCAGCATGTGGTCCAACTTGGAGTTGTTGCTTAAGAAGACGAATGAGAAGGCGAATGATCGCATTATTAACGCGTTGCAAAACGCAATCCTAAAAGTGAACTAATATATTAACATGTTCGAAGGTAATGTATATTCGTTTTTATCTTCCATCGAGACTAAAGCGAACTAAAAGAAAAACAAATATATTTATATATTGAATTTATGTCATAAGAAAAAGGAAAAATTCCAAATAATAACCTAAAATGCAATTTTTTTTTTCAAATAATGACTTGAAGTAGACATTTTCTAAAACAAATGCTCGAAGTGATGCTATTTTTCAAATAAGGGGTCCACGGTTGCCCATATTAATTTAAAACAAGGTCATGAAGTGGATGTTATTTTAAATAATGACTCAAAATGCTATCATTTTCTCAAATAAAGACCTAAAATGCACATATCAATATCAAAGAAGGGCTTAAACTCATTGGCTATGAAGGACAATTTTGTCTCTTAAAATTTTCCTCTTTTTTTTTTTCTTTTTCATATTAATAAAAAAAAACTTCAAGAAACGGAAAAACATAGGGTCGACGGGGTGGCAGCAAAGGCTGGCGACTCCGACCAACTAGAGGTACGGCCCTCATGTAGATGCCAACGACCTCGCTGGCCTTTGCTGTCTTGCTCCATAGGCGATGGGATGGTTGTGTATTTCTCTTTTTCTTTTTAATACCCTTGATCGGTTGGAATATTTTGCTGGCTGGCAATGCTAATGCTAGACTTTTATTTAAAACATCCATAACCACATCAGGTCATCTTTTGGAATTGGTATAGTTTAATTTAAAATAAGATCTACATTAAATTATCTTTTCTTTTTTTTTTTTTTGAGAAAATGAGAGCATTTTGAATTTTTATTGTGAATTTTTCTCAATATAAATGATAAAAAATCAGATATCGCAACTGAAAGGCAATTGATCTGGTTACGTGAGCGGCAAATTTGCAGCCGGAAAGCTTCATGCCATCAAGCTGGTAGCTGTTGCCACGTCCACGTGGCACGATCTCAAAGGGCCAGTCCTCCATCGGCGCGGCAGCAACACCAGTCAGGTACGACCTTTTCGGTCGCAGGGGAGTGCAGAGAAGAGAACGTCGCGCTTCGTCTTCTTCGTCTTCTTCGTCTCTCGCAGCGCCGCGAATCTCTCTCTTCAATATCTGGTGACGTGTGTTCGTTTGGTTTGTGGATAACGAAAAGACAGGAAAGAATGTTAGCAGGGGAAAATCCCGAAAAATATGATCTTCTTCGAAATCGTGGATGCAGTTTTGAACCTCTATAGTCAAATGTGTTGGGGGGTGATGGTTTCCTCTGCTTTCTTTTAATCGTGCTTTTTCAACCCGTGCGATCTTTGTTACCGCTCTTCTTTGCACGACAGGTTTCGGGCTGGCTAAGGATGGAGCTGAGGAGCATCAGGAAGAGGCCTGCGGATCAGGCGATGAATGATGGTGACATCGACAGGATATATAGATTCACCGTATTGTTGCCTAATAGGACTACCGTGGGAATCGCGTTAGGGGAACCCAACATGACCATGGCCTTCCGAGATTTCATGCTGATGGCCAAAGAAAGGTACAATCGAGCCAAAGCACAAGATCCAACGCTAAGGTCGAAGCGTCCCATCGCAAGGGAGAGTAATGAGTTGCGTCTCGAAGATGCAAATGGCAACCGGATCAAAAGTCGAATTATTTTCGACAACTTTAAGCCTCACAAGCGCCACATCTTGCGTCTTCACGTGAGTATTCGGCAAAAGTCATATTTCGTTCGCTTGCTCTGTCTTTTAATTTACTGAGAGTGTGCATATTCACTTTAATGGCTGTACTTAATTTACTGTTTGTTGTATTGTTTGTATGTAATATCTTTTTCCAATTAGGATGGCTCTGGCAACACAACTACTACTGATACTTTTGAGGTTAGTATTTTATTCCTTTTTGCACCGTTCCCAATTGTCCAACTGTGGATATATTCTCAAGAATGGGTATCACTTGCCTTTTGGGAGTTCTCTTATTGTGAATTTTTAATGGGGGGTTGTATCATGGCCTTTGAACACATGACATGCTATGATAGATTTTCTCCAGTTCTGATAGAGTTTCTCTAGTTTCTCTGTGCTTCTTCAAGCGATTGCATTGATATATACGTGAAATCTCTCACAGAATATGTGGGATCTAACGCCTGATACGGAATTGTTGAAGGAGCTACCTGAAGAATATACTTTTGAAACTGCTCTTGCAGATTTGATAGTAAGTTGTCCTGATGATTTTGGAAGTTATAATCCCTATTTGATGCCAAACTGACTGCTGCTCCTTTCACCAGGATAATTCCTTGCAAGCCGTGTGGGCTAATCCCCTGAAATCTAAAAGATTGATTAGGTGATTTCTTGATCTTGTCGCATTACCATTAGGATTGGAACATCGACCCTTTTGCGGCTTAAGGCTCAGAATTTGTGGAACATTAGAATCCATACTGTGGCTTAAGGTGGAAGCTATGCGAATGATGATGCTTCTCTGCGTTGATCTAGTTGTTGAACCGGGTGCATCTTACAACTTCTCCTATAAAAGGAACCTTTTCTTTTCAGATAGAAATTTTATACTAAGCAAATCTATAAGAGGTGATTGATGACTTGTTTACTGGATAAATATGAACAATTGTAAACATGCATTCTTGTTGTTTCAACTAAATCAGTGAACAATAAATGAGAGTAATGGAAAGCAACATTGAAGCTTTTCCTTTTTTTGGAAGTATCACTGCCAGTTTGCTAATTGCCAACAAAATTCTTGTTTAAGTCTGAACCCCATAGGACTTCATCGATGCAGACATCTTTCCGCCATATATAATGAATCATAAGTTTCACATGGAGATTGTCGCATTTACTTCAACACGATAGGTATTTGTTGCTATATGATCATGGGCTAACTATATTTTAATCTTTCATCTCGATGCTTCTGCTAGCTGCATTCTTATTGAAATTTTGTTGGCTTTGAACTTTGGATAGTGACTCATTATTGTTTTGAAATAGCAGCTTGATATATCTGATGAAAAGATCTCAATCTTTGACACTGGCCCTGGAATGGATGATGAGAACTCTATAGCAAAGTGGTATTGAGTACTCTAAAGCAAAGTTTTTTCTTCCCTATTTAACCCAAACCCACACATGCACCTACACACTCACTTGGCCATGGCAACTTACACCATAAACCGTATTTTGGCTTGAGGAGACAGAATTTTAGGAGAGAATTCTGTGCTTTGGGTAAATTTTGGTTATCTAGTAGAAAACGAAGAAAATAACATTGGCTAAATGACTTTTCGAACATGCTTTGATAATGTGGAGTTACAACTTCTTCAGATGATTACTTGAGTCAATTATCTATTTCCAGAAAGAGGCTGGTGCTACTTAAATGCAAAATGATGCTTCTTTATGGAGAAAAACTGACTATCCTTTCCAGTTATTTCTAATAGAAATATACTTTATAGGACAGAATTTTTTTAAAAAAAAAAACAGATATGCTTAACTACAAGATTAAATTCCATCCACTAGCAAGCCTTGGTTTCTGATTTCATTCTCTTTTTGTAACTTTTCGTGGATTTGTATTCATTCTTTTTGTCTAGGGGAAAGATGGGTGCCTCACTTCACAGAAAGTATAAAGTTAAGGCAGTAGGTGGAAAACCTCCATATCTAATGGTAATTTCTCTTTAAACACGTGACATTAATTGAGTCTTGTAGTCTTTGCATGAAAAAGGCATGCAAAATGTCCTTTTGCTAGTAGCATGAATCCATTGGTATTTACGGGAGATGTAAATTGATGCAAGCTAATATCACAAGTGAATGATTGGTCGACTGCAATATATTAGGAGCGAATTGATTTTTCCGCTGCCATATTCATACGCTGTCGAGTATGTCCTGGCATAATCAACGTTCTTAAAGAATCGACTTCCTCTTCCCGAAAATGTTGCTGATACCTTCCACTTCTCATAGGTGGAATTAATTTTCAAAGCTACATTGCGCCATGCAGCATTAGCTTCGTTGAAATACAAAAAGCAATTTTTCCCTATCCTCACCCAATAGAAAGCAAACACAAACTTCTGTTTTCAATGAGTCGGAGTTATATGAGAGAAGTCGACAGTATGTTCCTAACCTCGCTGACAATTCACCATTCCACGTCCTGGACATGGATTTGAATCGGGAAAATTAAACTGTTTTGAATCTCTAAAAGTTTAAATTGCTTCTATTTTCTGGATAATTTGTTGAGCGTGTTGCAGCCTTTATTTGGCTTGTTTGGTTTTGGAGGACCAATCGCCTCTATGCATTTGGGAAGGTACGTTCCAGAGCATTGTAGTTGTAGAAACTGGTAGTCCATTATATTTTGTGGAGATAATTTACGCCTCTTTACCTTTTAACGAGTTACAGGCATGCCGTGGTTTCTTCCAAGACTATGCAATCTAAAAGAGTATACATGTTACATCTGAAGAGAGAAGCTCTATTGAGCAGATCTGGTTCTCAACACTCCTGGAAAGTATGCAAGATCACTGATTTCTTCATTGTTGTCATATTTTTCTCTCGACTGGACTCCCTTATGTTCCATGCATGGATTTATTCAATCGGTCATCATTTTCTTTTGTCATTTATTCAGACTGATGGTGGCCTCAGGGTTCCTTTAGAAAATGAAAGTGCCAGAGCACCTCAAGGAAGCTTCACGAAGGTAGACTTCTTTTAATAAATTCTTTCTATCGTGGTATTTCAGCGTCAATCGCATTCACTCATTGGACATTTCGCGGTGCATACGCCACGTCTTTTCTTTTTATATTTGCAACTAAATTTTTGCCTATGTGTGTTTTTTTTAAATATTTCCTGGGAAGGTTTTACTCAGCTAATCTCTACAAACCTGTTAAAAACCATTGTCTAGGATGTTATCTGTCTATTATGTCACTTTAATATAGTGGCGATAAAATAGATACTTTTTTTTTTTGGAGATATAGGATTGAAATATTTAAAGAAGACGTTAGGCAGAGGGAAGAGATAGGGAGAATTTAAAGTCTATAAGATGCGAGGTGAGTTGAGAAATGAAACACCCTCACAAGGATTATGAAACACATAAACTGGCAGCTACTGTGAGTTAAGACGTAACTATTCGAACAGTTTGAAGTTGATAAAGATTGATAGAACACCTCTTCATGCATGTCCGCGTCTGTTAATGGGGGAAAGCCTCTACTATGTAGTTTGAAGCAAATATTTTATTTCTTTTGTGTACTGCCTTGGGCATATATAAGTAGTTAATGACTTATATGTATTATTCTAAATACATTCTGCCAGTAAAATTTTCAGTATTTCTTGATTTGTCACAAGGTGGTAAATATTGTGAATTCTCGATACCTAGACAATACATTGTGATGTTTTCATGCATTCTTGTCGTATAAAATCTGTACAGGTTGAGATTTTCAAGCCTTGAATGAAAAGCGTGAATCTATATCAACTCTCGTGCAAGCTGAAGGACATCTATTTCCCATACGTTCAGGTTTTCTGAATTCATATCTATTTTTGTTTAGGGTTTTGTTAAAGAGTGCCTGCAAGGCCCTTGTTAAGCCACAGATTGAGGAAAATTCACAGTTTTTTATGCACTGTTTTACTTTTGTTATGTGTAGTTAATACTTTAGAAATTGAAACATTTCATACAAGTATGTTAGCAAGTGCCTCGGGGCACTCTTCAACAAGACTTTTATAGAGAAGTTATTTCATTACAAGTGGAGAAAGTCATGCCGGTCTTTTTCTCTTGGCTTTATGGGGTTCATCATCTAAATTTGGGAAAGAGTCATATCACTTTTTTGAAATTTAAAATGATGTCATAATTTTATAACGTTTTAAAGAGTTTTGCTAGATTTTTCAGACAGATCTGAGTTACGTCATCTTCATTGCCTGGACTTGTGGTGGTGGAAAGTTTAAGTACTGCAGAAATTGGAGTAAATCAAACGCTGCTGTTGATTTCTCCAAATAGAATATCGATGTGGTATCATAATTCCTGTGTTGCTCCTATGAAAAGTTACTGCTATGGCACATGCAATAATGCTATAATGCCATCGCTGCATAATGTTCATAAATGCTTGCTACCTGACCACAAAGTCGGGTTCAGTTAGCATTGCGGCCAATGTGGGGTATGGCTTTGGTCAATATTTTTGAGAGTATTACTCTTGGCTATGATTTAAAACTATGCTAATGAGTTCTCCCTTCTGGTGAATTCATAACTGTTACTTTCTGTATTACTGGGGATATCAAGGTAGAGCAATGTCTAAGATAGCAAGTAGTAGGTAAAATGATTTTTCAGAGTTATGCAAGTTTGCTTCTTCTTTGTAAGGATTACATAGGATACCTGAATTTGATTTATTTCTAATTAATTTGAATGTTTGCAGTGTGAAGGTTTGCTGAATTTGAGGACTATCAGACCAGTCCATTTTGAGGTATGGAATGCACCGTTGATGGACTCTAATATTAACTCCTTCGGCCACATAATGCTTTTGCTTTTTAGCTGGCCTCAATTAAGCTATGTAACTATGTTGTTCAGATTTACAAACAATTTCAGATTTCCTTGTTCTTGCTATGCCTACAAATATATTAAGTAATTTGAGAAGGTTTGCTATTTATAGTGTATGGTTTGCAGAAAAAATAGTACCCGTTATTGCATTTGTCTTTTTGTCCACTATGAACAGACAGTTTTGTACATTCTTAACATTGGGATAGAAAAGGCACAATCCAGCTATGTCACTACTTCATGTTCTGGCTATGGCTGCATGCAAATATATAAACTAATTTGAGAAGATTTGCTATTTGGACGCTTATGATATGAGCGTGTCATGGTGTATGGTTTGTTGAAAAAATAGTACCATTATTGCTTAATGGGATCTCAAAGTAAGCTTTTTGCACCATGAAATAAGTTTTTGCTTTGTCAGGTCAGTGGTATTGATTTAGCTGAAATTGAAGGAGGGGAGGTTGCAATTACCAACTTGCATTCATGCAATGGTCCTGATTTTATAATTCAAGTCCATTTTTCGATCACAGAGGACACTGACGCAAATAAAAAACTCAGTAAGTATCTGTAGTTCTCCGTCCCATTCTTTATAGAAAAGGAGACAGAGTTATATCATCTTTTATTCTAGGTTGTCCACCTTTTATCGTTCTTAGGCCCTTCTTTCATTTGTTGGCATCAATGCTTTTAGTACTAGTTTTACCTAAGAATGTCACTTAGATTGTGCTTTTCTCTAATATAAAAAGCTGCAATACTTTTCAAGTTCCACAGCAATTCACGAGGCTAATGCTTGCCTGAAGTGTGTCTACTTTCCTGTTGTTCAGGTATGGCGGTATATTCTTATAGTTTCTTTTCTTTTCAGTTTGCTGCGGAAGAAGTTCTTAATATAAGTACTCCAGCGGAAGGAAAGCATTGAGAGAATCTTAGAGAAGTTAGAAGCTGATGGATGCAGACTGGGTGAAACCTATGAATCTTTCAGTCGAGTGTCAATCCGACGTCTTGGCCGACTACTTCCAGATTCTCGCTTGGTGAGTTGTGGATCTTTTTGGATATTATAATCAAATTAAGAAAAGCTGGTGAAACAAAAAGCCCTGACATCTCCCTTGCATTACATAAGATAAGGATAGTGAGATGGGGGCTTAAATGCCTACAAGCGATAGCACATTTAACAGTCCTTAAAACTTATGCTGCTCCAAAATAGTATGGCTTACATTGTCATTGATCACACATCTTCAAGCCTTCATCCTTTTGGATACAGCCCCCAGTTAACAGATGGATATTTAAACCTCTCTTTTGTCGCTATCTAATCTAGTGGCTCAGTAGTCTTGCATAATCCATTTTCCCCAAACCATCCAAGAAGCGAGGTTCAGACACCTGGCCCCATGGTTATCCTTTTGGAAGTTGGACGACTATGACTGCGATTGCTAATCTAATGGATACATCAAGAAAGCAAGCATTCTGCAAACCTAGAAAAGTCTTATTAAAATATTCAACAGATGGAGTTTGTGTGATCCATATTTCTCGGCTCTAGTTGCCCTACTATGAAAGGTCAAACAGTCGTTGCTCATTCCTTGCATGAATTTTAAGCAAACCCGGTCATGTTTAAAGCTGGTATTAAGTATAACTTCTTAGGCTGGTTTATAAGTTTTTTATTTTTGGCCAGGCTGGTTTATAGGTTTGATGAGACCATTTTCTTACTTCTATGTTGTGGCTGTTGGCTGGGAATAGAAGACATCATGTAACCGATTGTGCGCATTGCATGTTAGAACAATGGTGAAATGGCTTCAAATGCAACTCATGTTATCAACTCTAGTAAATTATTCAAATGGTAACCCCACCAAATCATGCTCTACCACTTTCCTTGGTAGGCTATCTTGCCAAAACTTATAAGTCTATGTCAATGTGCTTGTACATCCAGCAAATGGCTGTGGCAACCCATTTTGTCTATGACAACCACCAAAATGAACTTTTATTGTTTAAGATCTTTGCCCACGTCAATTGCATTTTGATAATTTCTTATGCTCCCTTTTAGTGCATATATGCAAATGTTGACATCGTCTTCTTCAAGCTTGTGAGTCGAGATAATAAGACCCATTTTGGGGAAACATGCTTAAACATGTATTTTCTCGATTTTTGCTCTATTAACAGTCAAGGTTTTTTGTAATCTTCATTTCATATCTTGTGAAATATCAACCAACTTAAGATTTATTCCAAAATGAAGGAATTTCTGACAAGATTCACAAGAAAACACAAATGCTAAACATATTGTGGCTTATCTTATAAAAATTTCATGTGCACATTGAGAAGGTCCTATCTCGGTAAACTTGATCTAATTGAAAATTTTGGGTTAAATCAAGCGTCAATCTCAAGTGTTTGATGCTTCCACTGTCTCTCTTTAACTGGGGTAACTAATGTCCTCACGGTTGCTTTCTACTACAGGGTTTGCTTCCATTCATGGAGAGACATAAGAAAGGAGATAAAGCTCACTTATTCAGGAGATCTTTCTTTAGAGTTAAATGTTATATTGGTATGGTTATCACTGATTATTAGGACCTTTCTTATCTAATGGGACTGCATTTTCTTTAATTCTATACATCATGACATGTCTTATATTTTGATGATGCAAAGAATGATGCTGGATTTTCTCCAACACCTTCCAAGGTGAGGGGAACTCTACTCGCCTATTCATGGGCCATCGGGCTTTCTTAGAATACTCAATGTTCCCAGTTCTGACATTTTTATGTAACTTAAAACTTTCAAATGCTTCGATCTACTGAAAACATATGGAATAGGAACTAGGGATTTCTCATAGCGAGGCCAAACAAAGTGTGCTATTTCGGTGCTGCAAACCAGAGCAGGAACACACAAAATAAAATAAAATAAAACGTCTCCAGCTAATTCATGTGTTTCCATAGGGATTCTTATGAAATTCCTTGATGTATGTTGGTAGGAATGCGCCTTCTTTATGGATAAAATGGTAGCATTTCGAATGTTGCCAAAGGGATTCTTCTGAAATTTCTTGATGTGTGTTGGTAGGAATGTGCCTTCTTCATGGATAAAATCATTTTGAATGTGGCTGTCGTGCGAAAAATACAAAAGTCGTCTCATAATCTAATATCAATATTTCGGCCAAACTACAAGGCAATTCATAGGAGTTTCCACGTGTAGAAAATTTTGATTAGAGGTCAGTCAAATGCTCGAATTTGAGATTGAAAAGGAAAAGCATAGTGCCAAAAATACAAAAGTCGCCTCGTAATAAGACCCAAAATCAGTGGATGTTTCGCACTTCGGATGCCACGTGAACACTTGGCAGAGTCTTTCTTCTCGGCGGCAGACCCAGGAAGGTCAAAGCTTCCTTCCCCTTCGGCCGCGAACGAACGGACTTTCGGATATTGCGCAACCACCTACCCCGGATATTGCGCAACCACCTATACCGCTGCCTATTTATTGAGTTCTCGACAGAGTAAGTGACACACCACAAACACCTAAACACCAAGAAGAATGGTATCTTCCGGCAGCTCCAGCCCGAGCCCAAGGAGGAGGCGACGCTCCAGCTCCAGCTCCAGCCCGAGCCCAAGCCGCTCCCGTCACCTCCTCCTAGGAGCGTCGAGTCTGAAAGTCACCTCCTGGGAATTATTCAGGAGGTTCCGACGACAAACAATCCCTTCAAATATGCATTTTGCTGTGCCACTTTGGATCTTCCATGGCCCTCATATTTTTGGGTTTCGGTGAGTTCTTCTCTTCCTGTCCCAATTCCATTATATATTGTTATGACTGACATATTTTCTTGTTTTCCTTTTAATAATGTTATGACTGACATATTTTCTTGTTTTCTTTTTAATTCTTATTGTTAGTTGTTGGAATATTTAGTGAGGCACCAGCGTTAATTAAAAAAGAAAAACGCATCATTCAGCAACGATCGATGTACGAGGCTGCCACATTGAACATTTTCTCATTCATCGGAGCCGCAATAGCTGGGCGGATCGCCGATAGGATCGGCCGCCGCAAGACAATAGCATTGGCAGGTTTTATTCTATTTTTGGGGACGCTTTTTATGGCCTTCGCCCGCACCAACGCGTTATTCCTGTTGGGCCGGGCTACCACCCAGGTCAGCATCGGGTTGTCCCTCACAGTGGCCCCAGTATATATAGCCGAAATGTCTCTGCCGCATCCCGCGGGTTGCTAGTGTCGTTTCCAGAGGTAAGTCACTAATTTGTTTTCCAATTAGGTAGTAAGTTTTTCATTTAATTATTTATTTGCCATTGTCTATTTCATGTTCAATGACCATATTAGTTTTCCCATCGGATAGCACTTTTTTCATTTAATTATTTATTTGTCATTGTCTATTTCATGTTTAGTGACCATATTAGTTTTCCAATTCCAATCGGATAGTACTTTTTTCATTTAATTATTTATTTGGCATTGTTTATTTCATGTTTAATGACCAGGTTACTTATTTCGGTTAGTCACTAGTTTGTCTTCCAATTGAGTAGCACTTTTTTTTTCATTTAATTATTTATTTGCCATTGTCTATTTCATGTTTAATGACCATGTTACTTATTTCGGTTAGTCACTAATATGTTTTTCAATTGAGTAGCACTTTTTTTCATTTAGTTATATATTTGCCATTGTCTATTTCATATTTTGTTCAGGTCTTCATCAACTTGGGCACCCTCCTTGCCCATGTGTGCAATTATGTCATCCCGAAGCTTAAGTTCCAACGCAGGTGGCATTTCATGGGAGGCCTGGGATTAATCTCACCAGTCCTGCTCACCATCGGGGCCTACTTCATACGGGAGTCCCCCCGATGGCTGGTCATGCGGGGCCGCCAAAGAGAAGCCAGGGACGTCCTAGTCAAGATCACCAACTCCGATGCGGAGACCGAGTGCCTGCTTAACGAAATCAAGACGACTGTTCGCATCCCTGAGGGGTCCAACCAGGTCAACATGCGAAGCACTGGGGAAGGCGTGTGCCGGGAGTTCCTCAGCCCGACTCCATTCGTTTGGCATGCGTTAGTTTGCGCACTCGGAGTCAACATAATTCAACAAGCCTGCGGCGTCGACACGATCCTGCTGTACAGCTCTCAGATTTACAAGATGGCGGACGTGACTTCTGCCAATGCGTCTCTTCTCCTGCCCATCCTAATCCAGCTTGCCAAGACCTTGCCGAGCCTCATTGTCATCTTCCGCCTGGACGTGACCGGGCGGCGGAGGTTGCTATTGATCAGCCTCGGGGGGGCAGCCGTGTCACTCGCCGTCCTGGGTTCGTGCCTGACCGGCATTGACCGTGGCCACACGAAGCCCAAATGGGCAGTTACCCTATGCCTTCCCTCCCTGATATTGTATGTAGTATTGTTTGCAATCGGCCTAGGCCCGATTGCTTCGGTATATAGTGCAGAGGTGTTCCCGGCGAGGTTGCGTGCCCAAGGGCAGGCAATTGGAGTCGCAGCTAATCAAGGGATGAGTTTATTATTGACATCGTTATTTATTATATCATACCAGGTGGTCACCCCCGGCGGGTTCGTATTCATTTTTATGGTGATGTCAAGCCTAGGGTTCGTGTTTGTCTACCTTATCATGCCGGAAACGAAAGGGGAGTCCCTGGAGAAAACGTGGCAATTATTCGGGGAGTTTTTAGCGTGGAGATTCAGAAGCACGGGAACGGAGACAGCAGATAGGGCCATCGAACTGACACAGGAGGCGTCAAGGAGCGAGGCCTCACCAACTCATGGCGAGTAGTATTGGTACTTTTTTTATGTTTGTTTTGGTCGAAGTAGGATTGGTATTAGTACCTTCCCTTGTTGGCGAGTAGTATTGGTACTTTTTTTATGTTTTTTTTTTTTGGTCGAAGTAGGATTGGTATCAGTCCTTTCCCTTGTTGGCGAGTAGTATTGGCACTTTTTTTTATGTTTTTTTTGGTCGAAGTAGGATTGGTATTAGTCCTTTCCCTTGTTGGCGGTTGTATCAGGAACAACTCCTCTTTTTGTGATGTTCTTCGCAAACCTATCCACCTTCCTATCAGCGAAGCGCCTCGATGTCATTCTGCACAAAGCATATCAATCCACGGCAATTCAAATTCATCGCCCGCAAAAGAACGGCGACCCTGCGAACGCGCATCCCTTTTCAGGGATTATCAGGATCTAAATCGACCATAATTTCAAACCTATTAAAGAATCCGCATTCAGCCAGATGCACATCCTTCATCGTTAAGAGCCCCGCCTCGTTGCTCGCTGACTTTAACAAACCCAAAAACCTAATCGATTTCCTAATCGCCCTACCCAGCGGAGCAGATACAGCCGGCATTCAGCCACAGAAGCCTCAAGCCTATCTAATCAACTCATAAGACGTTAAATCTAAGGAGGCATCGATCGATTGCACAAGCAAAGCCACAGTACATCAGCAAGGCTCGAGGGAAACCTCTGGAATCCAACTCGTGAGAAATCGTACTGGGGATCCTTTGTTTTCCGCGCGTTAAATAGCTCGATGAACCCTAATTTATTGCCCCAATTCGACCATCAGCGATCGAGAGAGAGAGAGAGAGAGAGAGGGCCAGTCTTTTTTAACTTCCATTTTAGAAAGGATAAATTTGTCTCACTAACTTTACCAAAAAAAATTTGTCTCACTAATACAATTTTATTTTATTTTTTTGCATCACAAAGTAAGTTCAGCGAGTTGCAACGATTTTATATTTTTTTGCATCACAATTTCTTTTTTCTTTTTAAGAATTCATATTACAATGAGTGTAATTTAGGTGCGATTGTGGTATTTTCGCTTTTAAGTTTATATCTGTAGCACGGATAATGCTTAATGACGACGGTGGATGATGTGCTGAATTTTTCCAATTTATGGGCAACATGGAATAAAAGTCTTACCTCGTCATCTCATTCATAGGCATTCTCTTTCCGTTCGCTTTTAATGTTCGGCTCTTTCTGCATTGACATCAGTCTGATTTTTCATTCTCGGAATAAAAAAGGTGATTTTTCCCTTGGGAAAGCCTCTGTTGATGGTACCCTGAAGTCGAAGTGATGGGACATGAAAAGCCATAAAAAATGAACCGAGGGCAATTGTAAAAATTTATGTGTGTATATGTATGGATATTTTCACGGGAGCTTATTGCATTTTAGCACAAAATTAAAATTAAGAGCCATTTCTATGAACCGATTTCCATTTTAGTATGTTCAGTCCTGGAACAATTTGCACGTAAATTTTCGGTCCTCATGATTGGTCAAGAATTGCAAGTATGCCGTGGAAAAGACATTTCGAAACTATGAAGCTAATGTACATACGAGACATTCGACACGTCCATGAACCTCCGAAGAGGAAAATCTTTAATTGTGCCGCATAGACACCTATCGTGAATCACTTTGAGATCATATCTAAGGAATTCGTTTTCTCCCAGTAGCATTTCTAACACAAACCCCTCCTTCACATTCCAACCGTTTCCCAATTGTGTGCACGTGAGTTAGGGAGGGAGAGAGCTCAATCGTCCCTCGTTTCACGATCATTCCAGCTGGCGAAGGACAGCAATAGTGATGGAGAAAACGCAGCGATCCTCTTCTTAAAGTAACTCTCTACGGGGAAGGGGCTAGCTGCTCAGCTGCGCTTTTTCGGGGCCGTCCGTGGCTTTTTCGAGCGGAGATGAAACGGGTTTTTGCCCCCAGTGAGTGAGGTCGTGCTAAAAGGATGACCGGTTGCTTTCGCATCGGTTTGTCCCGGCAGGAATTGGAAAAACGCGGACGAAGTTTCCGACCGATTAGAACGTCGAGCCAAATGCTGCCAAACCGATTTATTGAATAAGGAAACTAAAACCTACTAATAATTTGTTAGCTTGTTAGACTATTCAGTTAAGTTGTCGCCCCCATTTATGATGCTTGAATATCGCCATCGTACATATGGACGAGACGAGAGTATCGGTCTACTTCCAATTAACAAAAGTATTCCAAAATATAACACCACCAAGTAGGGGGTGTCAAATGGGTTGGGTTGGGTTTTATGACACACGACCCAACTTGAAACCATATAGGATACACTTAACCTAAGAAAACGGGTTAGGTTAGGTGGGGTCAGGTCGATGTTGGCGTTGATCAACTGGTTTCGTCCTCATTGCGCATGCCCTGAGAGAAAAAAAATGCTCAGACCAGCCCGACCCTAACCCAAACAATACCAACACCCAAAAAGGCCTGGCCCCAAGATATCCTAATTTTAGGGTCGGGCCAACCTGAGTATTTTTGACACCTCTACTGCTAATGGTGCATTTGTTTGAGAGACAATGTTTTCTCAGAATTAGTTTTTCAAACTTTCATCCGTTTAATTAGTTGAAAATGATTATTCAACCAAAAGCACTTTCTAGTCGCGAAATTTTTTTTTGCATGATGACAACGAATTCCTAAATCTAAGAAGGTGGAAATGCCCTTCCCTTAGTGTTTGGGGTTAGCAACGGCTAATGAGAGAGGTCCAAATGGACTCCATTCGCGGTGAATTGGTCAATTGTAAAGTTATAGCTCAAGCAATTCTCTAGAAAATTGAAACTTGGGTAGCTAAAATAAGGAAATTTTATGGAATATTGTCGCGACCTCTTTTTTTCTTTTGGCACCCACAATCGGGTACGAGCGCCTAAGGAGGCTAATGGCTCGACTGAAATTAGTTATGCCCGGACTCTCCCAAGTCCACAAATTCACGACTTTAATAATCTAAGTTTTTAACCCGCAAGTCAATTTTTAAAATGGAGTCGCCACTAATCGATTTGGGGTGGGTTGATTAGAAATCCAAGTGAAGTATTGGGAGAAATACCCACTCTTGCGCAACCAAAGAAATTAGGATTGGGGACTTGATTACATTAGTTAATCACTAATGTCCTTTTGGTACCTAATCTTGTTTAAACCCTAAGGCATTTTGGATTTTTGAGGGATTTTCCATGCATTTTTGGGAGAAAAAACATTTTTGAGTATTTTTCTAATTTTTTGGATATGAAAGGGATTTTTTGACATTTTTTGGTATTTTTCCAAAAATACAAGTCTTTTTGGCTTTTTCTGAATTTTTTTTGGTTTTTTCATGGATTTTTGGCTTTTTTTTTTTTGGAAAATATGGAATATTTTTTATTTTTTATTTTTCGGAAAATAAAATATTTTTAATATTTTTCAAAACATTTTTGGAAAATAAATTATTTTTGATTTTTCTCGATTTTTTTTTAGAAAATAAAGCATTTTTCAACATTTTTTAAATATTTTTTGATTTTCTGAAAATTAAAGCATTTTTTAATTTTTTTCGAAAATAAATTATTTTTGATTTTTTAAAATTTATTATTTATTTAAAAATATTATAAAAACTGACTGGGTTGGATCTGCGGGTTGGGTCCGACCCGAGTTGACGACCCAAAACGCGGACGGGCTCGCGTTGCGGGCCCAACTCAGATTTTTTTCCTTTTTTTTTTTTTTTTCTAAATTTGAAACAGCGTCGTGGCCGGGCGTTTGGGGACACTCGGCCCGACCCGACGACCTTGACCCAACAACCCGCTCCCCTGGCAAAACCTTACTTGGATTCGACCCAACCTTCGTCGCCCCCAGGTTTACGGAATCCCTACCCGATTCCTGATCCAAGTCCGACACGACAACGCGTGATCGCGACCTAGAAAATCGAGAACCCTAGGGTTTCCGAATCACGGCGCCGAGGAGGGAGAGAACCGAGGCGTAGTGGCGACGGCGGCGGCAACGATGGCGATGGCAGCGATGACTGGACTATGGAGAGGGAGATGGCGATGGCGATGGCGATGGCGATGGCGACATCACGATACCTATTCGTGGCAACGGCGCAACAGGGGTGGGGACAACGATGCAACCAACGGTAGCAATGGAGGGCACTCGACTCCCAGATCTGGCCTTCTCGCCCCTGGATCTTCAGATCTGGACCTCGACCCTTGCTCCTTACCCAGCTCGACCCTCTTTCCTCGGCCGATCTCCCTTAGATCTTAGCCAGCTCACTCTCGAACCTCCTCGGAAGTCTCTCAGGGGAAGTTCTTTAGAGTTCGCTAGCTTCGATCCCTCGGCCATTCTCGCTCTTTGAGCTCCCTGACGTCTCTCAGGGACCTCTCTAAGCTTGCTAGCCTCCTCTCTCTTGCTCGCTCTTCAACCTCCTCTGAAGTCTCTTAGGAGGAGATTTCCAAGCTCGCGATCCTCTGGTGTGCCCCTCAGACGATGGAAATGGGGGCCTATTTATAAGCGAGGGGGCGGCCGGTCAACGGAGCTTCGACCACCGGTCCCCGTGCGCCGAGCGGCCGAACCGGCGTCCCATCCGACGCCAACTACCCCCTACTCCACGTGTGCTACCGTTCCTCCCTTTCGCTCCCGGCATCGCGCGCGTCTAGCCTCCGGCACATGTTGCTTATCTGATCGAGGAAGAAGACAAGCAGGGAGGGCCGAGCCAAGAAAATGGGCCTAGGGGCCCACGCAAAAGGGAAAAAGGGGGCTGGGCCTTGCGCCCAGCCCTAATGAGCCGTTGCTTCTGTTTTTTTCTTTTTTTGTTTGTTTTTACTGATTTTTTGAAAAGACAAAAAAAGAAACCTAATTAAAAACAAATAATTTAGGTGTCAACAACCGCCCTCTTTGAAGGTGAGTTCGCGAGGTTGCTTTCAAAGACAACCGATGCCTAAATTTTATCCGTGCATGCATAGCAGATTATATTTTATTTGGGACTTATTATTCTATGCGAAAAAAGAGCAATATAACTTTACACATACTAAGACAGATAAGAAGATACATGTAGTTACTTACCGGGGTGAGTGAGATAGGGTGTGAACCCGAGTTTTGGCAAGTATGACGGCATCATCTTACCTGGTGATATGAGGAGGTTGCTTTTCCAGGACTTGAATCATTCTTCGATTGCTGTTAAAACAATCAATAATTTGTCTAGGACCCAAACCTTTCTTCGGCCGCCGTGACGGTATAATGCTTTTCCAGGGCCTGAACCATTCTTCAGTAGCTTGTCAGAGCGGTAAGTGGTTTGTCTCGTACCTGACCTTTTCTTCAGTCGCTGTGATAGGAGATGCGCCGACCTTTCTCAGGGCATCTACTTATGAGTGCCTGATCTATATCAAGGACACCAGTTGGTACCCGACCTTTCTCGAGAGATGCGCCGACCTTTCTCAGGGCATCATATTTGTTTGGGGTGTTTAACTTCTGTCAAAGACACTAGTAGGAACCCGACCTTTCTCGAGAGGATGCGCCGACTTTTCTCAGGACATCGATTTGCGGGGTGTCTGACTTCTATCGAAGACACCAGTTGGAACACGACCTTTCTCGGGAGGATGCATCGACCTTTCTTAGGGCATTGATTTATGGGGTGTCTAACTTCTATCGAAGACACTAATTGGAACCTGACCTTTCTCGGGAGGATGCACCAACCTTTCTCAGGGCATCAATTTGTTGGGGGTGCCTAGACATTCACAAGCATTGAAAGAGTACCTGGATATTTACAAGTACTAACCCGGAGGATATTTGGGCCTTTGCGGGCGTTGAAGGGGTACTTGGATGATCGCAAGTACAAACTCTTGGAGGGTGCCTAGATGTTCGCGAGACGTTGAAGGAGTACCCGATTGCTTACAGGTATCGAAAGAGTACTTGGATAATTACAAGTACAAACTCTTAAAGGATACTTGGCGTTTGCGGGTATCAAAGAGGTACCGGATATTCATGAAGGTCCCTCACCTTTTGATAATTGGGAATATCGCGGACGTACCTCGCATATTTGTGAAGGTCTCCCACCTCCTGGAAATTGGGGAATATCGAGGATGTACCTCGCATATTCACGAAGGTCTCCCACCTCCTGGTAATGGGAATATCGAGGACGTACTCGGGATATTCATGAAGGTCTCTCACCTCCTAGTAATTGGGAATATCGAGAATGGGTCTCGCATATTCGTGAAGGTCTCTCATCTCTTGGTAATTGGGAATATCGAGGACGTACTTGAAATATTCGTGAAGGTCTCTCACCTCCTGGTAGCTGGAATATCAAGGACGTGCCTCGCCAATTTGTGAAGGTCTCTCACCTCCTGGTAACTGGGAATATTGAGGACATGCCTCGCATATTCATGAAGGTTTCTCACCTCCTAGTATTATAAACTTGAATGTGATATGAGGCTTACCTGGATTGCCGTAGGCACTTAAAAGGGGTGGAACACCTATGTAGCCGTAGGTGTACAAAATACCGGGATACTTGGATGAACACAAGTATTTAATGATACGACTTGGGACCACTCAGCTGGTCCAATTGTAAGAAAGCATACAGGGTAGGTGTTGCCAAGCAAAGCAATGGAATGCTTGAACAACTGCTATATTATTTGGGGACAACTCGGGCATGGTGAGTGTCATGGGATTGGAGTACCTAGACAATGAAAGGTACTCAAAGGTAATGGGATACCTAACGATATGAGGATACCTAGAAAACAATAGGTATTCCAAGAGATACTTGGTAAGTCACAAGTATCAATGCTCTGGAGATAACTCGAACAGGTCGAGTGTTAGGAAAAGGGAGTATCCGAACGGTGGCCGGTACTCAAAGACAAGAGGATACTTGAATAGTCACAAGCATCCAAACTTTAAAGACAACTCGAACGGGTTGAGTGTCAACAGAGAGAGCACTTGAGTAATGGCAAGCACTCAAACATAGGGGGATACCTGGACAGTCGCAAATATCAATACTCTGGGGACAACTCGAACTGGGCAAGTGTCGATAAGAGAGAGTACTCGGCAAGTGGTGGGTACTTAAAGACAAATGGGGATTAGGATATGCTTACCTGGCAATATCTCTGATCTCTAAGAGTATTTCTGCTATTTGCACAATATGCACACATGATTGAATATGCTGTAAATTCATTAATTTATTGATTTGGTTTTAATTGTTTTATGATGTAATTATCAATAATTTGATTGAACCAAACCGATAACAACTTGATATCCACAAACGAAAATAGATTCATCTATAAACATGTAATTATTGATGGAATTATCAATAATTTGGTTTTTTTTTTCCATATCTGGCAAAGCAACAAAACCGGCTTCATTCTATTATTCTGGTCTCCTCCAGCTTCTGTTTGATGGCAAACTTCTGAATTTTGAATATCTGACTAGTATACTGTCTTGCCGCCCTGCAATGATGGCTTCTTATTTATGTGGACATACCGATTATTGAGCGTTTGTTGCAAAATCACTTGGGTTTAAATATAATTGTTTATTTTATGTAAGGGAATCTTGTAGGCTTTGTGTTGGCAAGCAGAGTTGTTCCATCGATGTCTTCAAAAATACCTTTGGGTCGAGGACTTGCGGTTCCATTACCAAGATGCTGGGCGTAGAGCTTGCTTGCTAGCACTTTCGTTTTTAGTCTTTTTATTAGGAATAAATGCTATCATTAGTTCAATCAATGACGTTAACTTCTCTGTTTTCTGCCTTCTTGATAAAGCAATTTAGTTGCTACATTAGGTTGTCATAGGGTCAAATCATGCGACAGAGCAAATACATGCTACGGGAGGAATAAAACTCTATTATGTTATTTTCTTTTGGTACATTCGCAAAGAACATTGATGGCCAAATTGTGAAGATGTCCTGACAAAATTTCCTCACATGATTTTTCTTTTGTGGAGGAAAAAAATTGCAGAATTATCAAGAATATGTTTTGGAATGCTTCAGGGAGATGCAATTGCATGTCAAAAACTCTCTAAAGGCCTCTAGGCTAAGATAGGTCAAGAGGTAATTTGAAATGCTACATTTTAGACTTGCATGCCATCGACACGCAACCAGCGATACTCTCTCTCTCTCTCTCTCTCTCTCCAGTAATTTGAAACGCTACATTTAAAGATTTTAATCAGTTCGATTATATCCTAAATTTTATGTTGAAAATGTACATTTTAAGGACATAGTGTAGCAGCAAATTTTAATTGACATTTGGACAATTTGAGGTAAATATTTTAAAAAACACTCCAACAATTTAAGTGACACTTAGAATAATTTTATTTTTGGACAGTTCTTATGTGGCTTTTAGATGAACTATATGCTCCTATTTTGCACTTTTATTTCGCACCTATCTCCTTTTAATTTTCTACTGGAGTTAAGTGGTTTGAAGATTAGAGTCTTTTACTTTTCGAGGAGAAATTCAAAATGGACGTTGCTGTCCTTTGTGCATTTTCAATTGGCTTTAAAATGAATCAAATGTATTCTATCTTTTAAACATATATTTCACATCCTTCTCTCTCTTTTTTCCTTTTTTTTAAAAATAATTTGGGTAATATAACTACAAAATCTATTTGACCACTAATTAACATCGGTAAATCTGGGCAATCATCCCTTTTTTTACTTGACTTTTTTTACTCCAAATTTACTTCCACTTTGCTGAAATATATTTTGAAGCCAAAGAAAATGCGGAGCAAGTTTTCCACATTCCTACTTAATAATCTCTGTTTTTTCCCTCCTTTTTATTAATTGTTGAAATTCTAGGATAAAATTTTTCTCGTTTTTAGTAAGTTGAGAATGAATTTCACATTTTATTTTTTTAATTATTTAACATTTATCTGTTAATTTGAATTTGTAACCATTTCAAAGTGCTTCTTGAATTAAACAATTGATATACATACGGTGGTATTTTGAAAATTTCGGAAAAAAATGGACATATTGATGAAGGCAAATTGATTCAACCCATGGTTTTTAGTCTAATAGTTACGTATATCATTCTTTGAAGCTCCCAATATCTTAATTGCTTTTAGCAAAATGGGCTTAGGGAAAACAAAATAAAAAAGAGCTTGAAAAATTGGTGTATCACGGGATAAAGAGTTTAAATTTGCCTTATCTCACATCAAGATTTAAATTTAATTTTTACTGATTTTTTTAGTGTTTTGATCTGTTATGGTTCCGTATCTCCATACTCCTATCCGTCAACCTCCTCACTTCTCTCTCCTCGGGATGACAACCTTCCCAGCCAGCAACGCTCCCAGCAACGTTCAGAGAACAGCCTCCTCCACAAAAGGAACAAGGGTCGTCCTAGCAACGCTTAGAAGTATCTCCTCCGCTCAGAGGTACGTCCTTTTGATTTTTATTAATCGTGATTAGCGATTGCGCCTCTGGAGCACCAGCTCGTGGCTTTGGATCGCCACATTGTGGAAGCTTCCACCCTCCGTGCGCGCGCGGGTGGTTGAGTATGTTGAGTAGTTTGAGTCACCCCTTCCGATTGTTTCCGCTTTTTTGTCAATCGATCCAGGAGGAGCTTATCTTGTGTTTGTAAACTGAACATATCTCGTCTGATTGTCTATCTTGGGAACTGTAATCAATCTGGAGCTAGAGTTTCTCGCTCGGTGCATGTCGAATTGCCGGTTTCATTTGCACAGCTTGTCCTTAGCAATCGAATGTTGATCGTTTGTAGATTGTTATTTTTTATTTTATAAAAATGAATGGCGAACACCATCGGAGGTGGCTGGACGCACCCCGGCGGCTGGACCCACCCACGAGTGCACAGCACGTGCTTGCCTGAAATTAATTTTGTCCCTCACTTTTCACAAAATTGCAGTTATAACCTTACAATGTTTTAACGATTATGTCCTTTATTTTTCACTCATGTTACCAAACTGACCTATTGACCCAACCTAGTCATCGGTTGACCGGCATTGACCTCCGTAAATTACGTGTAATCTCTTTTTGTTTTGCATTTTTTGTAGGAATAATGTCGCGTTTCATACGCATGCCTATATTCGCAAGTATGGATGAACAAAAGGCGAGACTTAAAGAGCTAATAGCATAATTAGCTAATTATCGGTGGAATAATGGTGATATAGTGATGCGCATGATGAGGGTTAATGAGATGATACAAGAAATCATTTGGAATGGTTACCTTATGCCAGATTTCGAGAAGGTGTTGGCATTAATGAACACTATTTCATCTGAATGGCAAGTAGTGTTAAATAAATTAAAAGAGGCCAACGTTGTTCCAGCTTATAAAAAACTTACAATAGAGTTTATGAGGGAATACTCTAGGACTATTGCAATGAAGACTTCAACCCTCGGGTTGAATGCAACTTGGCGTAGAATGAATGTGCCTTGGAGGAGTCATAAGGGATCTCCGAGGGTCTTTCCGTGGCTGCCCAATATGACCTTAGAATTTTCATAGGAATTTTTAGAGGAATTTGAAAAGTCTTTCCCTGTTTATGAGATGGTTGAAGATCGTTGAATTTATTTATTTATTATTTTTCCTAGGTTGATTTGAGATATCTTAGGTGTAAATGGCATGTTCATTTAATGAAAATTCAAAAACTTCTTGAATATAATCATTATCGCAAAATCAAAATCAAGACATCTGCTACTGTCACATACATGTTCTGCTGTTTCTTTTGTCTCCACTGGCGGCAATCAAGATGTGTACCAGAAATCAGATATGAAATCCGTCAGTTCATTTCTCGTAATTATCGGTTTGCCAAGACTCATACCGAAAAACGTCAGAAGTACTTCAAGATGGCTAACAAGTGACAAGATTTCATTGCACAAACTAAGGGACTCACGTGAGGTTCCAATGTTATAACCGATAATTGGTCAAAAAGAAAAACATGTTAACGTACGTCTCAAGAAAATCTAAAAATTTAGATGTCAGTATATGTAGCATAATTTCTCATGTCGCCTGGACGAACAGTTACTATGGAAGCCCTGCGAAGGAACCGTCCAAAGTTACAAACATGGGTGACTGCACTAATTACAGAATTATTATTTTCCAATTATTTAGTGAAGTTCTTGAATGTATCCTTTTATCCCTGGGTCGATTGTTTCAATGTAATTAAGAGACTACAGAAGATTAAACATAAAGCCTATAGAGCAAGCCTGATGAAAATAAGCAACAGGTCGACTGTAATTGGAATCGAGCCCCAAACTGAATGACAACTAGCAGCCTATCAACCACTGGAACACAGACTGATATTTGCACTACACAAAATGGTAAAGAAGGCCGGATCAAAATAGGAAGAAGTTCCATGCCTATTTGATTCTTGTGGGATATTTGAAATTGAAAGTTCGTCAATATCGCTAGAAGTTACATTCTTAAGTTCAGCCAGCTCTAAAGTGCTATTCATATAATTTACTGGTACCAAAATAGTGCACGCCAGGAATGCCACGGGAGCAAAAATCTTGAGTCTGCATCAATGGTATGGAGAAATTTGAAGAACGGTTTCTAATGCATCTACATTCGTGCATTGCCAACTGAACAGATTTTTAGCTACACAGAATAGTTTGAGAGAAAATATCTGGACGTGTTTGGTATACGAACAGATTGCACTCCACGATGTTCATAACAAGGAAAAACGAACAGTGCAACATCGTTAGTGTAAAAAAAACTTACTTAGCTGTAATTAAATTAACCTGCAAACGTACAAGTAGCCAATGTTACCTTGTTTGTTCTTTCCCTCCTTTTCAAGTCGTGCAACTTCATCCATATTTACAATTCTTAAACGCACGAATACTGCATATGTGTCGCGACCTCTTTTTTTTTTTTCGGCGCCCGCAATCGGGTACGAGCGCCTAAGGAGGCTAATGGCTCGGCTGAATTTATTAAGCCCGGACTCTCCCAAGTCCACCAATTCACGACTTTAATAGTTTGAGTTTTTAACCTATAAATCAATTTTTAAAATGGAGTCGCCACTAATCGATTTGGAGTGGGTCGATTAGAAACCCAAGCGAAGTATCGGGAGAAATACTCGCTCCGCGCAACTGTGAGAAATTAGGATCGGGGACTTGATTACACTAGTTAATCACTAATGCCCTTTCGGTACCTAATCTTGTTTAAACCCCGAGGTTTTTTGGATGTTCGAGGGATTTTCCATGCATTTTGGATATTCGAGGGATTTTCCACGCATTTTGGAGAAAAACATTTTTTGGGTCTTTTTCTATTTTTTTGACATGAAAGGGATTTTTTTTCTTTGACCTTTTTTGGTATTTTTGGAAAAATACAAGTCTTTTGGCTTTTTCTGAATTTTTTGGCTTTTTTCATGAATTTTTAGCTTTTTTGGATTTTTGGCATTTTTTGGAAAATATGAAATATTTTTGATATTTTTGATTTTTCGGAAAATAAAATATTTTTATCATTTTTTATTATTTTTCGATTTCTGGAAATTAAAACATTTTTAACATTTTTTAAATATTTTTTTGAAAAATAAATTATTTTTTGATTTTTTTAAATTTTATTTATTAAAATATTTTTTTTATTTTAAAATAATATAAAAACGAACCGGGTCGGACCCCGGGTTGGGTCCGACCCGCCGCCTGCCCGAGACACGAGGCCGGGCCAACGCGGGCCCGACTCAGGTTTTTTTTGTCCTCCCATTTTTTTAAAAAAAAAAAAGCCCAAACCGCTCTTGGCCCATTTTATAAAAACTTCAACCCAAAAGATACTCAGCCCAACATCTACCCAGCCCAAGCGCGTAGGTCCGACCCGGGGAAACCCTACCCGGTTCAGACCCACGCCCAACCCGTCTTCAGCCGCTGACCCGACTTGCGGAAACCCTACCCGGTTCGTGGCCCGAGTCCGATCTGATGACCCGAGGCCATGACCCGGAAAATCGGGAACCCTAGGGTTCCCGATTCGCGACGCTGAGGGAGGGGGACGGGGCGTCCCAGCGGCAGCGGCGGCGACGGCAGTGACACGAACGGAGGGCGGCAGCGGCAGGAGGGCGTGGTGCGGCGGTACTTTACCTGTCCGTGAACGGCCGCTGGAACGGCGAATGGTGGCGACGGCGGCGGCTATGGCGGAGGGTGCCCAAACTCGCTCCCCTCCCTTTGATCCGGGCTCGCGAGCGCGAGCCTCCCCGAAGTCTCTCGGGGAAGCTTGAATGCTCGCGGCTTCGATCTCTCCCTTTCTCGCTCTCGCTCCTCGCAGATCCGGGTTCGCTCGCCACCGGCCTCCCCGAAGTCTCTCGGAGGGAGGTTGTTGAGCTCGCGGCCCGACCGCTTCGCCCTTGCTCGCTCTTTGAGTTCCCCGAAGTCTCTCGGGGATCTCTCGGAGCTCGCAGCCTCTCTCTCGCTCGCTCTTCAACCTCCTCCGAAGTCTCTCGGAGGAAGTTTCCAAGCTCGCGATCTTCTCCGGTGTTTCCATCAACGACGGAAATGCTCCGCTATTTATAGGCGAGGAGGTCCGGTCGACGGAGAGGCTCGGCCGCCGGTCTTTGGCTTGCCGACTGGACCCCCGTGGCCGAACCGGCGTCCCATCCGAGCTCATCCAGCGAAGCATGCTCGGCAATGATGGCGTTCGCGATCTTATCTTCTTCAGCCGACGTCGGCCTACTCCCCTCGGCCGTAGGCCGTCCTTTGCGTGCATCGTCGTCTCCTGTGCGCGTGAAGTACAGAGGCTGAGAAGGAAGGTGCAAGGAAGAAGAAGAAGGAAGAAGGAGGAGAAAGAAGAAAGAAGAAGAAGGAGAGAGGGGAGGGGGTTGTACGAACCCACGTGAAAAAAGGGGGGGGCTGCTGCTTTTTTTTTGTTTTCTTTTGCTTTTCTTTTGTTTTTTGTCTTGTTTTCTTTTTGTTTTTTGTCTTGTTTTCTTTTTGTTTTTTGTTTATCAGGAAAGACAAAATTAAAAACTTAATTAATAAAACTAATTAAAATCGAGGTGTCAACAGCTGCCCCTCTTTGAAGGTGAGCTTGTAGAGGTTGCATTCAAAGACAGACCGATGCCTCAATTTTATCCATACATGCGCAATAGATTATATTTTATTTAGGACCTATTACTCTATGCGGAAAAGAGCAATATAACATTACATATACTAAGACAGATAAGAAGATACCTGTAGTTACTTACCGAGAGTGAGTGAGATAGGGTGTGAACCCCGAGTTTTGGCAAGTATCAAGGCATCACCTTACCTGTTGCATGAGGAGATTGCTTCTCCAGGACCCGAACCTTTCTTCGGTCGCCTGTTGGAGCAATAAGTTGGTTTGTCTAGGACCCGAACCTTTCTTCGGTCGCCTTGACGGGGAATTGCTTTCCCAGGACCCGAACCTTTCTTCGGTCGCCTGTTAGAGCAATAAGTGATTTGTCTAGGACCCGAACCTTTCTTCGGTCGCCTTGACAGGAGATGCACCGACCTTTCTCAGGGCATCTCATTTGTGGGTGCCTGATTTGTATCGAGGACACCAGTTGGTACCCGACCTTTCTCGGGAGATGCGCCGACCTTTCTCAGAGCATCTGTTTTGTGGGGTGTCCGACTTCATCAAAGACACAAGTTGGAACCCGACCTTTCTCGGGAGGATGCGCCGACCTTTCTCGGAGGCATCGATTTGCGGTGTCGACTTTTGTCGAAGACACCGCTTGGAACCCGACCTTTCTCGGGAGGATGCACCGACCTTTCTCGGCATCGATTTGTTGGGGGTGCCTGGACATTCACAAGCATTGAAAGAGTACCTGGATATTCACAAGTACTAACCTGGAGGATATTTGGGCCTTTGCAGGCGTCGAAGGGGTACTTGGATGATCGCAAGTACAAACTCTTGGAGGTGCCTGGATGATCACAAGTATCGAAAGGGTACTTGGATGATCACAAGTACAAAGGGGTACCTAGACGATCACGTGTACAAACTCTTTGTGGATACTTGGATGATCACAAGTATCGAAGGGGTACTTGGATGATCACAAGCACAAACTCTTTGAGAATGGAATATCGAGGGCGTACGAGATATTCGTGAAGGTCTCTCGCTTCTTGGTAAAGGGGAATATCGAGGACGTACTGGATATTCGTGAAAGTCTCTCACCTCCTGGTAATTGGGAATATCGAGGGCGTGCCCCGCATATTCGTGAAGGTCTCTCACCTCCTGGTAAATGGGAATATCGAGGGCGTACCTGAGATATTCGTGAAGGTCTCTCACCTCCTGGTAATTGGGAATATCGAGGGCGTGCCTGGGATATTCGTGAAGGTCTCTCACCTCCTGGTAATTGGGAATATCGAGGGCGTGCCTGGGATATTCGTGAAGGTCTCTCACCTCCTGGTAAATGGGAATATCGAGGGCGTGCCCCGCATATTCGTGAAGGTCTCTCACCTCCTGGTAGTTGGGAATATTGAGGACGTGCCTCGCATATTCATGAAGGTTTCTCACCTCCTGGTAAATGGGAATATCGAGGGCGTACACAGGATATTCGTGAAGGTCTCTCACCTCCTGGTAGATGGGAATATTGAGGACGTGCCTCGCGTATTCATGAAGGTCTCTCACCTCCGGTAAATGGGAATATCGAGGGTGTACACGAGATATTCGTGAAGGTCTCTCACCTCCTGGTAATTGGGAATATCGAGGGCGTACCTGGGATATTCGTGAAGGTCTCTCACCTCCTGGTAATTGGGAATATCGAGGGCGTACCTGGGATATTCGTGAAGGTCTCTCACCTCCTGGTAGATGGGAATATCGAGGGCGTGCCCCGCATATTCGTGAAGGTCTCTCACCTCCTGGTAGTTGGGAATATTGAGGACGTGCCTCGCATATTCATGAAGGTTTCTCACCTCCTGGTAAATGGGAATATCGAGGGCGTACCTGGGATATTCGTGAAGGTCTCTCACCTCCTGGTAGATGGGAATATTGAGGACGTGCCTCGCGTATTCATGAAGGTCTCTCACCTCCTGGTAGTTGGGAATATCGAGGGTATGCCCCGCATATTCATGAAGGTCTTTCACCTCCTGGTAAATGGGAATATCGAGGGCGTACCTCGCATATTCATGAAGGTCTCTCACCTCCTGGTAGTGGGAATATTGAGGATGGATCTCGCATATTCATGAAGGTTTCTCACCTCCTGGTAAATGGGAATATCGAGGGTGTACCTGAGATATTCGTGAAGGTCTCTCACCTCCTGGTAGATGGGAATATTGAGGACGTGCCTCGCATATTCATGAAGGTCTTTCACCTCCTGGTAAATGGGAATATCGAGGGCGTACCTGGGATATTCATGAAGGTTTCTCACCTCCTGGTATTATAAACTTGACTGTGGTATGAGGCTTACTTGGATTGTTGCAGGCACTTAAAGAGGTGGGACACCTGGATAGCCACAGTGTACAAAGCACCGGGATACTTGGATGAACACAAGTACTTAAAGATATGATCTGGGACCACTCAGGCGGGTCCAAGTGCTAGGAAACATACCTAGACGGCGGTGCCAAGCAAAGCAATGGAATGCTTGAACAAATGCTATATTATTTGGGGACAACTCGGGCAGGTTGAGTGTTAGGAAAAGGGAGTATCCGAACGGTGGCCGGTACTCAAAGACAATAGGAATACCTAGACAGCGGCAGGTATTCAACGATAAAGGATACTTGGTCACCACAAGTATCAATACTCTGGGGACAACTCAAACAGGTCGAGTGTCAAGAAAATGGAGTATCCGAACGGTGGCCGGTACTCAAAGACAAGAGGATACTTGGTCACTCACGAGCATCCAAACTTTAAAGACAACTCGAACAGGTTGAGTGTCAACAGAGGGAGCACCTGAGTAACGGTAGGCACTTAAAAACAGGGGGTACCCGGCAAGTGGTGGGTAGTCAAAGACAAGGGGATACTTAGACAGTTGCAAGCACCCAAACTCAAGGGACGACTTGAACAAGTCGAGTGTCAAGAAGAGAGTACCTGGACAGTGGTAAGTACCTTAAGACAAATGGGGATATGGATATGCTTACCTGGCAATATCTCTGATCTCTGAGAGTATGTCTGCTATTTGCACAATATGCACACATGATTGTATATACTGTAAATTCATAAATTCAAATGTGATTTATGCATGATAATCTTGTCAATTTTACATCATCTGATTTCCACTGGGGAAGATTTTGAAAGACAACATTTATTCGGAATATAGATGCTTTGAGCATGCCAGATGAGGGACTTTCAGTCTGAAAGGACTTTTCACTCACTCTCTTGGAGAAGGCTATCCTGACCATTGATGCAGGATTTATAAGGACCACACTATCTTACTGTCATCATGTCAGCAGGGGTCCGAGTATTCTCGCAAACAGTACGACTTTACCAATGTGAGAGGTCTTTGTTGAAACTGTGATGAAGTCTTGGTCAGCGGCTCATCAGAGGGGACCATCAAGGTTGAAGCCAATGGATGAAAATGTTGCACGATCATCTCCGGGTTTACAAGTCAAGAACCCTGCGAAAAGAGATAGAGTAATCTTGCTCGTACTTCTTCGAGTGATGCTTATGCACATATGAAATCCTACGTTAATTGAAGTGCCCCTAGTCTGAAGAGACTTTTACAATGGGATGCAATGTTGGCTTGACTCATGTGTAAAAGGGCGAGAGCTGGTGATTGCCTTGGCATTTGTCACCGGTATTTCTTCTCACTATCAGATGGAGGCTCTATCAATTGAACCACAACAACAACTTTTTCTTGGCTGTATTTTTTACTGGAGGGCATTGGCCTTGCTTTTACCAGGCACACTACTTTTTCATGCTCCTGTTTTTTATTACAGTTCTTCATTTATGGGCATTGACCTTGCTTTTACCAGGTACACTGCTTTTTTATGCCCATGTTTTTTCATTCTTGTTGCTTGAGAGCTGATCTTGACAAGTTCAAGCAAACGCCTTTGTTAGACTATTGAGTCTTCATCTTTTGCCGGCACTTCTGATTATGCTACTCAAATGGCAGTAGCTTATGCTTTGCCTCCACGTGAAGGTGAATTTACAGACTCAATTGAGTTATATAATAGATACAAGTGCGTAAAGAAAGAATTGCTCTTCATGACTCTAGGGCACTTAAATTAATGCGAGTGTTCATATGCAATAAAGACACCCAAAGATTGATGCAAGTGCAAGCAAGAAAATTTCTATCTCTCTTCTCACTTTGTGATGCTGTCGCCTCCGATCTGCCCCAGTGTGGGGTGGTTCTTGACAGAAATTTCATCAGTGCATGGGGCTCAATGGGGTGAGCGATGGAATGCCTCTCACTATTTTGGTTACCGTACCATTCGCGAGAGAACTCTTTACCCTGCAGCCATGGAATCTTCTGCACTCATCTCACAAGTGTATAGATGGGGGGACTGTGTGTAGGATATAGCTTGCCTTTCATCATTCTGACGCACCTCATCCAGCATGCTCAATTTAATCTTGTATTCTTCACTTAGCTGTCTATTTTAATAATCCTCAGTGGAATCAGTGACTTAGACAGACAAAATCATCATGCAAAATCCATGCAGCATTTTAAATGTGATGGAGTTTGTACTCTCAAAACAAATGAATGGTTTTGACTCAAAAAAGACCCTATTGACAACTTTAGGGGTTAACATAATGGTGTTTCCAAATATGTTAGATTTTGAACATCAAAAGGGTTATTCGCAAATGGGTGTCACTGGTTGTCCCTATTGATTAGGGATATGACACATGAATGATCAGCCAATGATTGGGAATCTGATCGGGCATCTCTGTTTTTGCCTCTGCAGAAGAGAAGATGTACAAGTAGATCAATTAGTCTGGCCAAAATCAAAATATGAGTTGAGGTATGAAGATTTTCTGTCATTTGCTTTGGTGATTATTCAGGACACCATTTCGCTTTAGGAGAGCTTATCAGAGTTTGACATGTCTTTCTTTGATTTGTTATCTGCATTTTTTACGGTCAAGTGATCCCTTCACTGGATTGGATGGACCTGAAGTGCAAGTGGGACACGAAGTCCTACGTCTTTTGCTTCGTTAGGTCACCTGCTCTCTCGTAATTTGCAAGTGCAAGAGAAGCAAAATTTATTATTATTATTATTATTATTATTATTTTACCAAGCGGCCAACTGCCGCGTCGGGGATTCGAACCCCCGACTTTGGACCTTTTTGCTTCTTCCCGGATACCACTCGGCTAGAGGCGCCGACGGTGTCCGTAGGGCGCTGCCTTTTTTATTTAACCGAACCGGCTCCAGGACGACACGTCCTTTTATACCAAGTTAGGTAAATTGATATGAGTCATTTGATTTGTCCAAATTAACCTTTAAGCTTGTTTCTTGAATCCTATGCTTCCGTCAATAGGAGAAAATATGTCAAAAGTGAGTTCGACACGGGAGTATTGGAAACGATACCAAATTACTCTTCTCCAAAGTTTGTATTTGCTGACTCCTAGGGATATTTGAATGTCGATAACGGCCTTTTCATCTTGGCACAGCTTTGACATTTCTTTCGATTGGCCTTCCTCACTCACGGCCATGTATGTATGATTGATGGTTGTCGATTTATCTTCAACGCCTTCCTTCGTGGAATTTTTCTTTTGTCTTTGACTATATGACCATTAGCAGCATTGAGCAAAGTCATGTACTTCAAGCTTCTATGGAATCTCGAGATGGACAATCAAAACCTCCAATTCTCTTGTGGCAATTACTTCTTGCGAGAATATGCGTCTGGAGTGAAGCTTCTAAATTCCAAAGTCATTGTCTAAGGTGTGGGGCTATAGATCGCCTTGACTGTCTAGATTTTCTTCCTGTTGATAGTAATCACTTTAAAAGGAAGAGGAGGAACTCCTTCCTTATGTTGAAGTTGATACTGTAACATCTAGCCGTTTGGGCGCGTCGTGCGACGAGATAGTTCTTTGGCTCGGGATGAAGCTAGGCGGGGAGTGAGGCATGTCATGGATGCTTCGATCTCAACTCTATGCCTGTACCTATTACATCTCATCTTTTGTATCCTGTAAATAGAAGAGAGAAGACATCATTTCCAAATTATATTCAAAGGATAAGACTTACCCTCTTTTGGTGTAGGATGATTCTTTCTATTTGCCCCGTTTTTTTGGCGGGGTGTCTTTAAATTTGGTGAGTTCGCCGATGCGCTTGCTTCAAATGCCCCATGTCACACTAAGTCAAAGGGGATGGGAATGATCTTCGAGACATGAAGTGAATGAGTCGAAAGACAAACATGGTTAAATTTATCATCTTGTTTTAACAAAAACTTTCGAGTGATGAAATATTTTTTATTTTCAAAATACGTCTTTGGGGAGAAAAAGCATGAGGAAGCCCAGCCCTCAGTATTCTCCTTGGATGATATTTTCTTTTCATGGTTGGATAACATCACTGGGCCGGTTTGGGATACCGCATCATGCTTTCAAAATATTAGAACTGTACATTAGATTACTGAAATGGAAAATACAACAGTAGCACACTAGACAAGGATAAGAAACATGAAATTATAAAAACAAGCAACACCCATGAAAACTCCTATGAAAAGGAGCACTTTGATAGTGCTGGTTTTGAAATCAAGCGCCTTTGAGTTCCTCGCCTCCGAGACTCGAAGTATTCGCATGAGAGGACCACTTCATTGAAGCTATGGAAATGCAACCCATGCAACCAACAACGATGCTTGCGGGTAAAGCTCCTATGAATAGCTTTATCATTTCTTCTTCGGCCAGCCGAGGGTAGGTTTGCATCATAAAAGCTTCCCACCTTCTTGCATATGCTTGAAAATCCTCCATTGGTCTTCTTCTAAAGTGAACCAAGTTCTGACAAGGTACTTCAGTCCCAATCTGGCTTTGATACTGAAGCAAGAATGCAGAAGACAGCTCATTCCAATCTCTCATGAGGCTGATATCTGCTGTGACGAACCATTGCAATGCGGACCCTGTAAGACTTTCTTGGAAGGCCTGAGTTGTGAACGACATCGGGCCATAGTACCGACTCATTTCTGCATGGAGATATTGCAAATGAGCCACAGGACAAGTTGTGCCATTATACTTACGAAAATCAGGTATCCACATCTCTCCAGGGGTCGTGATCTTATGAGCGTAAGACGGGCTTGATGTATCTTGGTTAGGCCATTGATTTTCCCACTGCATATCTGTTGTAGTGGTGAATTTTTCTGTTTCAGGGAAGTTGGATTCTACCGAGATTACCCCATTGCTTTCTTCATGGTCAGAGGACAAGCTTAGTACTTCGTTAGGATCATAGCGGATAAAGACGTATGCTTCTTCTTCGACGGGCCTTCATCTCCGGATGAGAGTAGGAAACATTATACGATGAATCGTCGCCATTGTTGAAATAACGCTGGAAGTCCTTGGGATTGTATTCTAGGGTCGGGAAGTCTTCGTGATTGTACTCTAGATGATGGGGGCCTTCAAGGCTGCATTCTTGGGAATGCTCGAAGCTTTGGCGTGGTGGCTCGTCGGTAGATGCTGAATCTATCTGCTTAGGCTTTCTTTTCTTGGCTTTTGGTCCAGACCTTTTGAGTAAGGCCCTTCGTTTTGCTAACTTGATTCTGTCAAAGGAAGTGAGAGACATTAGAGTTTCACTGTCTGATTCACTTTCCAGGTTGATAGGGGTTGGTATTCTTTGGACTCTAGCTCTTGGAGTAAGCTTTGGGAGTTGTCCAGTTGTGCCCCACTCTTGAACGTACTGTGTCTTTGACCTCGTACAAAGGCTCCTTGCCTTTCCTAGTGGGAAATTTTCCAGTAACGGATGTTGCTCAACCGCCCATTTATCATGCAAGGCTTCATTGACATGCTCCTCTCCTATCTCGCCGGCTAACACTCCTTGTGCTCCGCGATCATTGGCTCTTCGTAGGGCAAGGTGATGTCGGGGTGATGTCAATATCGTATTCTTGATGGAAAACATGAATTAATTCCCTCCAGGTTTTAAGGGGACTAATCTTCTTGACAATGTACCATCGCAAGGCGGGCCCGACCAAGTTCGATTGGTACGATTGAATCATCCTTCGGACCGGTAGGCCTGCAAGTACGTCTCGGGCGGGAGGTATCAAGATACCTTTCGCATTCGGGTGCTTTGAGTTTTTCGGGGATCTCAATGCCGGCGTAATTGGAAAGGTCCATGGGATTCCGCCCCGAAGTTGGTTTAACTTTTTCATGATCCTTTCAAACCGTCCATAGTAATCGGCTATTTTCTCGGCAAATTTGCGGGTGTCATGACGGTGTTTGAGGCAACTATAGAGTTGGGCTCAGCCTGAGTGGATTTCATTTGTCTCGAAAGTTGTTGAAGGACAATGGACATCTGTCCTACGCCGTTTTCAATGTTAATGAGACGATTTTGTACATCATTCTGATCGGGTCCTATTGCATGAGGCCAATCACGGGCGATTGGTGGCCGGCGATTCATAATTACCTGTTTGTAGTGAAAACAATGAATGAGCACGAAAGTAAACAAAGATTGACCCATGGCAATGGTCTAACCGCTTTTTTATTCATCAAAAGAGGATTTTATAGACCGCAGACTTCTAACATCTAGAACTTGAAATTGAAATGACAAAATAAAATACTAGATATTAAACAAAAGTCCCTGAACAATGGGACAAAACTTTCACACTATTAACACTAAGGGGCACATGATTCCCAATTTATATGCGACGGGGAGCCTTGCTCTTGCGAGGATGCTCCGCTTCCTTGGGCTGGCTCGAGGTGTGCATCCAGTCCATTCCCAAATCCCTCTCCATGAGCTCGCTTGCTCGTGTTGGCTACCCTCTCGATTGAGTGAGGGACTGATGGCTTCCATTTTGTCGGGATACGATGGTTGTGGATGTAGGACATGGAGGCGTGGTGGGCTTTTTCATCTCCCTCAAGCCCTTCGTATCACAATCCTTTTACGATGGCACTTGTCCCGTTTCCTCGCGGTAGAAATTTCGAATTCATAGTCACGGCTTGTGTTGAAAAGAACTGGAGGGACCATCATCTTGAAAGGCGGTGGGATCTCCTGAAGGGCTCCATATTGTCGTGCTACCCGATACGGGTAGTATGGAATGGCGCCGGTGAGACCGAGCAACGGAATTGGGCGGGTGCGCATGTAAGCAAAGCGGGCCCTCTTTTCATGGAACCAACCAGCACACCATTGGAATGCCTCAGGAGCTGGGTTTCTTAGGAAGCTTACCCAATTTAAACAGCTTTGATTGGGAATGTACGGTTCTAAAACCATAAATTTTTGTAATGGATTTTCAAAAGCATTTGTTTCAGGTGATCGCATGAAGTCTCGAAATTCGCTTAAGTGAGAAAAGAACCAGACTTGTAAAATTTCAGGAGAGGCTCGCATGATTTTCTCCGAATTGTCTTTAAAACGATTAAAAGACAAGAATGTTTCGAGATAAAATCATGTTGACATAATTCCCCCTCTTAAGATCTGATCAACTATCCATGCCATCTTGGGAGTTATGGCATTTCTTTGATGGGGGAAGATGATGAGCCCGAAAAAAGCTAGGAGGAAAATCTCACTTTTCTTGGTCATAGGCTGATTTTGGAAACGAGCATTTATAAATTCTAGTGGGCGGGTATTATGGTTGCCTTCAAGAATTTGTCTCATGACATGGATTTCGGTTCCTAAAAATCGTGCTAACTGCGCCATGGGAGGGCGCCTATCGATGGCTTGACAAGCTTTTTCTCAAGAGGCATTCCAGTGATGATGTATTCTTCCGGGGTTGGGGTTAGCTCAAACCTACCGAATATAAAAGTAATTGTCTTCGGGCACCAAAAATGTGCCATGGCTTGTATGACTTCGGACGAACAGTGATTTGGATCAACGATAGGAGATGACCAATTTTGGCCTTCACGCGCTCCCCGGGCAAACCGATCCAATTGGCCCCACCATCGAAGAGTTCCGCTTTGGGAGCGGGAATGAATTGGATATCGTCTTTCCCCATCGCATATAGACGGGACTTTGAAAAGCTTATCCTAAATTGCCATGGGCCAATAAAAGAATGAGTAAAAGTAAAGAAATCACCTTACTTTTAAATAAAATGGCAAGCCCAAAGACATACAGATGGGACGTGCGGCTTGATTTCTAACTCAAAAGGCTTGATGAAATTAAAAGGGTATACGCCCGTCGCAGTCTCGCGTTAGCAGCATACCCCCTTAACCTCGGCTAAGAAATTCGGGGAAAAGAAAGGCAACCTCTACATCGCAGTCTCGCGTTCGAGGTCGTATCTTTCTTAACACCATCCTAGAAATCCTATGGCGGCCCAGTCCCGGCTGGGTTGTGTGTGCCATGTGTAGTGTTAAAACAAGAAAGCATGCACAACAGCTTTATAATCACAAGATAATCTATTTTAAACAAAATTAAAACAAATTTCTAAATTACTGACCTGCATAAAGAAAAAATAGAAACAAGTCAGTAAAGAATTTAAACAAGACAAAAATGGCCTAAGTCTTCACAAATGTCCCCAGCGGAGTCGCCAAGCTGTCGCGACCTCTTTTTTTTTTTTTTTCGGCGCCCGCAATCGGGTACGAGCGCCTAAGGAGGCTAATGGCTCGGCTGAATTTATTAAGCCCGGACTCTCCCAAGTCCACCAATTCACGACTTTAATAGTTTGAGTTTTTAACCTATAAATCAATTTTTAAAATGGAGTCGCCACTAATCGATTTGGAGTGGGTCGATTAGAAACCCAAGCGAAGTATCGGGAGAAATACTCGCTCCTGCGCAACCAGAGAAATTAGGATCGGGGACTTGATTACACTAGTTAATCACTAATGCCCTTTCGGTACCTAATCTTGTTTAAACCCTGAGGTTTTTTGGATGTTCGAGGGATTTTCCATGCATTTTGGATATTCGAGGGATTTTCCACGCATTTTGGAGAAAAACATTTTTTGGGTCTTTTTCTATTTTTTTTTGACCTTTTTTGGTATTTTTGGAAAAATACAAGTCTTTTGGCTTTTTCTGAATTTTTTGGCTTTTTTCATGAATTTTTAGCTTTTTTGGATTTTTGGCATTTTTTGGAAAATATGAAATATTTTTGATATTTTTGATTTTTCGGAAAATAAAATATTTTTATCATTTTTTATTATTTTTCGATTTCTGGAAATTAAAACATTTTTAACATTTTTTAAATATTTTTTTGAAAAATAAATTATTTTTTGATTTTTTTAAATTTTATTTATTAAAATATTATTTTTATTTTAAAATAATATAAAAACGAACCGGGTCGGACCCCCGGGTTGGGTCCGACCCGCTTCGTCTGCCCGAGACACGACGGGCCCGCAACGCGGCCCGACTCAGTTTTTTTGTCCTCCCATTTTTTTAAAAAAAAAAAAAAAAAAAAAGCCCAAACCGCTCTTGGCCCATTTTATAAAAACTTCAACCCAAAAGATACTCAGCCCAACATCTACCCAGGCCCAAGCGCGTAGGTCCGACCCGGGAAACCCTACCCGGTTCGGACCCACGCCCAACCCGTCTTCGCCGCCGACCCGACTTGCGGAAACCCTACCCGGTTCGTGGCCCGAGTCCGATCCGATGACCCGAGGCCATGACCGGAAAATCGGGAACCCTAGGGTTCCCGATTCGCGACGCCGAGGAGGGGACGGGGCGTCCCGGCGGCAGCGGCGACGCGACGCGTGACACGAACGGAGGGCGGCAGCGGCAGGAGGGCGTGGTGCGGCGGTACTTTACCTGTCCGTGAACGGCCGCTGGAACGGCGAATGGTGGCGACGGCGGCGGCTATGGCGGAGGGTGCCCAAACTCTGCTCCCTCCCTTTGATCTGGGCTCGCGAGCGTCGAGCCTCCCCTGAAGTCTCTCGGGGGAAGCTTGAATGCTCGCGGCTTCGATCTCTCTCCTTTCTCTGCTCTCGCTCCTCGCAGATCTGGGTTCGCTCGCCACCGGCCTCCCCCGAAGTCTCTCGGAGGGAGGTTGTTGAGCTCGCGGCCCGACCGCTTCGCCCTTGCTCGCTCTTTGAGTTCCCCGAAGTCTCTCAGGGGATCTCTCGGAGCTCGCAGGCCTCTCTCTCGCTCGCTCTTCAACCTCCTCCGAAGTCTCTCAGGAGGAAGTTTCCAAGCTCGCGATCTTCTCCGGTGTTTCCATCAACGACGGAAATGCTCCGCTATTTATAGGCGAGGAGGTCCGGTCGACGGAGAGGCTCGGCCGCCGGTCTTTGGCTTGCCGACCGGACCCCCGTGGCCGAACCGGCGTCCCATCCGAGCTCATCCAGCGAAGCATGCTCGGCAATGATGGCGTTCGCGATCTTATCTTCTTCAGCCGACGTCGGCCTACTCCCCTCGGCCGTAGGCCGTCCTTTGCGTGCATCGTCGTCTCCTGTGCGCGTGAAGTACAGAGGCTGAGAAGGAAGGTGCAAGGAAGAAGAAGAAGGAAGAAGGAGGAGAAAGAAGAAAGAAGAAGAAGGAGAGAGGGGAGGGGGGGTTGTACGAACCCACGTGAAAAAAGGGGGGGGCTGCTGCTTTTTTTTTGTTTTCTTTTGCTTTTCTTTTGTTTTTTGTCTTGTTTTCTTTTTGTTTTTTGTCTTGTTTTCTTTTTGTTTTTTGTTTATCAGGAAAGACAAAATTAAAAACTTAATTAATAAAACTAATTAAAATCGAGGTGTCAACAATATGACATAACAAAAAATACAAATGATGCAGGTCCTTTTGTCACTGGATCTACGGCCCGTTTGGTATTCATAAAAGCTCTGCAGAGATGTTGTCGTAGCTGAGTTGTGATATGATGTGACCACAAATATTAAAGACTTTTGGCATTGCATGTCTTAGAGTTGCCCCCACCGGAGCAACATCTGAGAACAAAGTGGAGCAGCTCTCGGAAATGCAGCTAAAAGAGGTTCTGCAACTTGGGAAGCTTCACAATGTCTAAACATTTACCAAAAACCTTATTTAAAAAGAAGCAATCTTTTTAAGAGCTGTGGCTTTTGCCCTGCAAATATACTAAACGCCATCTAATCTACCCCTAACGTGCTTCTTTTAAGACAATCGGCATAGAGGTTCTCGTTCTTGTATGGCAACCGGTAGCATAAGAAGATTTAGTTAACTAAAGGACACAACTTGAGAACGATATCATTTTCATCTTGAGCAAGATATTCCTTTAAACGGAGCTAGGGGAGCATCTGACAATGCCTTTAATCCACAAGCGCAACTGAAAATCATCAAAGCAGAAGCAAACGAAAATGGTGCAATAGCAGTAGAAAACTGTTAAATTATTGATCCAATTTTCTAGAAATTTCAAGATAAATATGAGCTAGAAAGTTCAAGAAAAATTCTAGAAAACTCTATAGAATTATCTCTGAAAATGGCAGAGATATTTGCTTTAAAAAAGCCTACTTTTCTATTAAAAAAAATGTAAAAGAAACTCCTAGAAGATGGGCTAAGTCGGTGGAGTGTCCCTATAAACAGGGAAGGAGGGGGAGCAAAAGGTAAGCTCCTCCCCTTCCTTTGTACTTTGTACTACAAATCAATAAATAAAAGTTCCTTTTTTGTTCCCTTATACTTCTCTTCCACTCTCTTTTACTTTGTCGTTGCCCATTTTGTTTTTAGTTCATTTGCTCTCTTGAAAGTTCACACACAAAACACACTTGCACACACATCAAACACACGCTTCCGCAAACATCCAATAGTGGTATCAGAGCCACGTCTTTGGTTGGTATTGGGCGTTTGTTCTACCTACCCATTCCTAAAACTACCCTTCCAAATACCCACTAACTAAACCATGGCCAACCCTACCTCATCCTCATTTCCCATTCCCATTTTTGATGGGAACATCTATGACTTTTGGAGCATAAAATTGACTACATTCTTGATGGCCCAAGATTTATGGGACATCGTGGAAAGAGGTTGCGAGGCTCCGCCAGAAGGTGCAAATGTTTCAAATGATCAACTACAAAATGATGCAAGGCGCTATACTTTATCCAGCAAGCACTCTCGGAAACCGTATTTCCGAGAATAATTGGAGCAAAAACTACAAAAGAGGCTTGGGATATATTACGAGAAGAATGTCAAGGATTGGAAAAGGTACGCACTAATTCGCCTTCAAACTCTGAGAAGAGATTTTGAGAATTCTAAAATGAAAAATTATGAGACCGTACAAGAATATTGTGGGAAATTAAAGGAACTCGTTAATCAAATGAGAGCCTATGGAGATGGGATAACTGATCAAAGGATTGTTGAGAAAATATTGGTGTCACTTACCAAAAAATACAACCCCATTGTCACAACTATAGAAGGAACTAAGGACTTGACGACCCTATCAATAAGTGAATTAATTGGCTCTCTAGAAGCATATGAGAAAAGACTAATGGCACAAGATGAAGATTCAGTTGAAAGTGCCTTTCAATCTAAAGTAAATATACGGTCTCATCAAACTAAAAATGGTAGAAGGAGTTCATGGAAAAACAAAAGAGGAGGAGAAATTATAAAAAAAAAAAAAGGAAAATTATCCACCTTGTGGTATTTGCAAGAAAACAAATCATTTGGAGAAGGATTTTTGGTTTAAAAATAAAAAACAATGCCGCTTTTGTAAAAGATATGGCCCGTAGAAAAAAAGATCGTTGCTCGAAAACAAATAATCGAGCAAACTATGTAGAAAAAACGAAAGTGAAGAGAATACATTCTACGCAGGCCAAGCGGCAAATGATAATAAAAGTGAAACATGGTACATCGATAGTGGGTGTAGCAATCACATGACAGGAGACAAAATAATATTCATTGATATTGATAAGTTGGTGAAATCCTAAGTAAAGTTGGGCAATGGTGCATTAGTAGATGTCAAAGGAAAAGGCGCCATTGCCGTGGAAACAAATAAAGGCCCAAAATATATACATAATTTATATCTAGTCCTCGTCTTGCACAAAATCTCTTAAGTGTGGGCCAAATGATACAAAGTGGGTATTCTCTATATTTTAATAGAGATACCTGCATTATCTATGATAAATATAAAAATATCATTGCCTCTGTTAAGATGAAAAATAACAATTTTCCTATTCAATAGAAATATGTCAAAGATATAACCATGAAAGCTCAACTTGATGATTCATGGCTATGGCATCGAAGATTTTGCCACTTCAATTTTGCTGGACTAAAAATTCTCCATCAGAAAAATATGATGAGAGATTTTCCAGCCATCACAAAAATTTCAGATGTTTGTGAAAGCTGTCTTCTTGGAAAATAGTCCTTCCCATCTGGAGTTGCATGGAAAGCCAAGGAGCCATTAAAACTTGTCCACACGGATGTGTGCGGTCCGATGAGGACACCTACACCCAGTCAAAATAAATATTTCATCCTATTCATTGACGATTATACAAGAATGACGTGGGTATACTTTCTTCGAGAAAGATCTGAGGTTTTCTCTATCTTCAGAAAATTCAAGAACCACGTTGAAAATCAAAGTGGCCAAAGAATCAAAGTCCTAAGGAGTGACAGAGGCACATAATACAATTCAAAGGAGTTTAATAAATTCTGTGAAGATGAAGGAGTCCATCATCAACTAACTGTTGGCTACGCCCCAAAACAAAATGGAGTAGCTAAAAGAAAAAATAGAAACGTCATGGAGATGTCAAGGTCTATGCTAAAAGAGAAAGGCCTTCCCAACACTTTCTGAGCAGAAGCAGTTTATACTGTTGTATACCTACTAATCAGGTGTCCAACTAAAGCAGTTTGAAATAAAACTCCAGTCGAAGCATGGAGTGGATGGAAGCCTTCAGCAAAGCATCTCAAAGTGTTTGGATGTATTTGCTACGTTCACATCCTTGCTCAAAAGAGAAGTAAGCTAGATGAAAAGACGGAAAAAGGAATATTCCTTGGCTACAATGACCAATCAAAAGGCTATCGAGTTTACAACCTAAGAACCAAGAAGCTTATGATTAGTTGAGACGTCAAGTTCGATGAGAATGCTGCTTGGAATTGGGAAGACGAGAAGATTGAGAAGAAGTACATCACCTTGCCAAACATACCACCTGCTCAAGAGGAGTCAACGTCACAAGAAGAAGGAGAAGTACTGGATTCCACCACTCATGACATAACTCCATGTGACATCCCGATTTTCCGATTCTATTTTCAATTAATTGAGACGGGCATTTCGTTGGCACGCATATAGTTCTTTTCCTTGAGTCGGCCACTCATGTGAAAACTAGTCTATCGGGTGAAGCCGATAAGAGTTTCTAATGCATCAGACTCGAGAATTTGACCAGGAAGCGACCTTTCGACCGAGCTAATCTGCAAGGATCATTACGGCACAAATAAAAGTCGATTAGAGACCGGAGATAGGTCGACTCGATAGAGGCATGTGATTGAATGTGGGTGATTCCACCGGATCACATAATCCTTGTCGATCGACACTGGACCGACTTTTTTATCGATTGGGTACCCTGTGTCCGTATTTGAAACCTTGAGATTACCCCGACAACCGAAAGTTGCCAATGTTTCAAAGATGTACATTGTGGCTGGAGATGATCAACCACAGGTCAAATGCATGAAAATTTCTAAAGGCTACCCGGTAGGTTGGGCCGCGCTAGTATCGTGCCAAAGTGAAATTAACCGTGGAATTGAGATCGAATTCAGAAATTGGAAGTCTGGGTGTGTCACAAATCATTTCAAGATCATTGAATCATCTTTGGAAGATTTTTCATGCAAGCCGAGCTTTTCAGCAAAATAATCAAGAAATGGCTAATTTGGCTCGAGAAATTAGTAGGCCGTTTTTGGTCGCGCTTTTGGGACTTAAGTTGGTTCTACGGACAAGTGAAGATGTGAATTGAAGTGTGGTGACATTGGATTAATTTTATGGACTTCAATTTGATTCAATTGAAAGAGAATTGATGAGAATTGAAGAAATTTGATGTACAAAAATTGGACCCGGCGGAAAATGGAAGTGAACCCATTGAAAGAGGTTGTGGGAGTGAGTGGAGTATGACATCATGCATGAGGTCATGGTGGGCCTTTTGTGGATTAAAGGAAAAAAAGAAAAAAAAAAAAAAAGGGCCCCTCCTCCTTCTCTCTCCTCCCTCTCTTCTTCCTCCTCCCGTGCGATTCCTCCATGGGCGTTTTCTTCATCTTCTTCTTCGGACGCCAGCAGCAAGGGAGATTGTCGAGCAGCCCGCCCGGAGCCACCCGTCACCACCTCACGCCGCCGCACGCCGTCCTCGCCGTCCGCTTGCTTGCCGACCAGCTCCCCGCTCCGCCTCAGCCCGCATCCCCGCAGACTGGGAACCCCGAACCAGCAAGCCGAAGACCGGTTGAAGCCGCGGCTCCACTCGTCACCGTCGTCGTCACCGCCAGCCGGAGCTCCTCGCCGTCGCCACTCGCCCGCGCGATTGACCCGCTCGCCGCTCCGCCCAGCCGCCTCCGCCTGCCTCTGTCCGCGAGTTCTAAGAGCTGCCGGAGCTCGTCCCGCCACCGTGAGGTCTCGCCGGAGCCACCGCCTCGCCCGCCTGAGCTGCTGCCGCCCATCCCCGCCGTTCCTCCGCCGAATCGCCGCCGGATCTGCTCCCTCTCGGCCCCGATCAGCAACCCAGAAAATGGGTATGCAGCAGCTTTGTGGCCCGTTTTGGCCGTCTTCCCGAGCCCGGATGCTCGGCCCGCTTTGAGGAAAGTCGATCCTCGCGTCGTCCCCGTCGTTTTGGTCCGCTCGGTTCGTTAATCCGGTGAGTTTAACTCACTAAATCTTGATTAGACGGTTAATTATGCCCTACGTGTGCTTAGTCTAAGTTAAGCAAGTTTAGGTGGATATTTTAGTTTATTTAATTGTGATTTGGATTAAAAGGTTTATTTAATTTAAAGTGTGTTTAATTAAAGGCTAAGATAGTTTATTTGATAATAAACCTTGATGGGACATAATAGGGTTTTACTTTTGAATTATTTAATTTTTTCGAAATTCTGGAATTTTATAATATTATATTATATTCCGAAATTATAAAAAAAATTATTATTTATTCAAAAAAAAAAAAGGAAAATTTATTTTTGACCTCGGTTGCTCGAATTTCGTGCTTGATCGCTGCTTTGTGTGTTCGGATTCTAAAATTGATGGTTGGATATTATAAATTGAGCGTGGATGATGAAAAATATGAATATTATTATTTAATTAATTTTCGAAATAAATTTAATTATTTATTAAAATTCAAAAATTTAAATCGGGACCCTAAACGCTCAGAATTTTCGTGCCGATCACTGCTGTGTATTTAGAATTTGAATTTGATGATTGATTGTGGCAAATTGAGTATTGATTGTGATAAATATGGATTTTATTCATAAAATCCCAAGTGTCGAGTTCGGCATTGAAATTGGAATGTTAATGGCTAATATCGTAATTGGATTATGTGAGTGAAATGTAAAGTATCCAATGATCGGTATCGAATTGTCGTGTGCTAGTTGAAAGGCTCGGGTCGCAGTGGTGGCTAGGCCGACTGGATCCTTATTCTTTTAGAATGCCGTCAAGAGAATGACGTGGCTTGGTCGCAGTAGTGGCGAGACCGACTGGACCTTTATTCTTCTAGAAATGCTGTCGATAGAACGACGTGGCTTGGTCGCAGTAGTGGCGAGACCGATTGGACCTTTATTTTTCTAGAAATGCTGTCGATAGAACGACGTGGCTTGGTCGCAGTAGTGGCGAGACCGACTGGACCTTTATTCTTCTAGAAATGCCGTAATGTTAGTAGATATCTGAACCGCGAGTAGGCTATAGCATTGTGTGGCAGTGAATAATAATTGGGATGCGTGCTAAGTGCGATCGTGATTTATATGAAAGTGATGGTGTTCCAATTGTTTGAATTATTATTATTACCTGAGATTGTGTGATATAAATTGTGCTAACATGCAAGAAGGAATTGAGGCGAGGTAAGTTCTCTGTGTGATGTGGCTAGGCCACCCTTGGGCATATTTTCTTTCTAATAGGGGTTTAAGGGGTTGAACTTGCTGAGACGTCGTCTCAGTGGTTATTGAATAACCATTTCAGGTCCCCGGCGGGCGGAGTGGCCAAATAGCTTTGGTTGGCCTTGAGGAGTTGCAAAGGCGAAGTCATAAGGATTGGAAAGCGTGTCCGACTTGTTGGTCGTAAGACAGTTCATTTTTAAGAGTCGATCTTTTGTAGACTTTTGGCTGTAGGCCTCGTCTGTAACTTCGTTGGTTTGAGTAAGTGATTGGTTGTGAAATTGTTTCCTGCTTTTCTATCCCGTATTTCATTGTCAGGGGTTTTATAATACGTTCCGCTTGCGCATTAATAAACCAATGGGGTCGGCGACACTACCTGGGAATGTCGCATTTGCATGACCATGGTGGGATGTTGGCGCGCTCGAGGTTCGGGGCGTGACATCCCCGTTTAAGTGGTATCAGAGCATGGTTTGTGTATGGAGTGATAAGGTGCGATGAGTCATGGGATAGTTAGTAGGAAATGCTTTTAATATGCTGATGCATGTGAGTGATAGCTGATTGGTAGCTTGTTTGTGGGGTCACTCAAATTTCAATCTGATGTTGGAATCGGAAAACAGGTGTCTATAAAGAGCCTGTAGGATGAGTGACCAGGAGTGGAGAACTCCTTGGAAAAGGTCGGTGGGACCTATACCTCAGGGTAAGATGCTGACAAGAGTCGGTACCCGAGGTAGAGCGCAGGCTTAGGCCAGCGCGAGTGTGAGAGTACCGCCGCAAGTCGGTACTTGGAGTGTAGTAGCACCGAATGATCCTAGGTTTGATGGGATCGTTCAGGTGCCAGTGTTCCTTGGAAGCTTGTTGAGTCAGTGAGTTCAGGACCGAGCCGCTGCTGTTGCTGTTGTTTCTACCGCTGCCAATGTTGTGACCGTTGTCGTTGCCATGTCTATTGAGACCCAATCTGGAGTGGTGATCGAGGATCAAACCACCGTATCTGAGTCAAGGTTCAGTTTAGACAAATATGGAAGTCGATTGAGGAGAAAGGCTAATGTCAGAAGGAAGGACAGGGCACCCAATTGGAAGAGTAAAATTGGAAAGCCAGAGCTCGACTCGGTCGATGTGTGTCGTGTCTGTAAGAAAAGAAAGGAATATGTTCCATGCTGTAAGAGAGAAAGGATTTGTTACAAGGGTTGCCAGTACAGTCATCTGATCAAAGATTTCCGTACAGACAGATGGAATCATAGCTGTTTTTGTCACCGCCGTTGATAAGACAGAGCAGATGAATCATGCTTCGGGACATTTAGTGGGGTACTTGGAATGAACCTCAGTGCAAGGATGGGTGTATGATGTTCCTTGATAGGAGATAGAGAATTCACCGATTGTGTGTTGAGTTTGTGAAAAGGAGGCTTGAGTCAGCCAAGTGTCAGAGTAAGAAGGGAGCATGATTTGAATATGGCCAACACGGCCAGCGAGTTAGGAACTGTCCGTGTAAGTTCAGGAGAGCGTAAGCACTGTTACTGCATAGAGGACGCCACTAGAATGGCTAGAGAAGCATGAATGGATCGACCATGCATCAATCAGAAGAATAATGTTTATGAGATGTTTTATGCAGAGTAATGCAGCAGAATTTTCAGTGAAGGTCGTAGGGTTTTCGTTGTGGTAATAAAGTAACATGAAGATGAGTCTCTGACTATAGTTGTACCTGATGGGTTTGCTTATGTATGACTCGGTAGTCATTTATGAAAAGGTTTGGCTCGAGGAGCTTTCTGCTGTTGTGAATCGTGGCAGTGATGTAATTCAGTTTGTCCAGTCAGCGTATGAAAGTTTTGAATTATTGAAAGTTGAAGAAGAACTTCAATCCTTGTTATTCGTCACTGAAGATGACTTGGTTCAGGTTGTTGGTTATCGAATCTACATGGCAGCTGTAATGGATGCGTCAGTCGAGGAGCCGAATATGGAGAATATAATTGTGGTACATAAGTTTTCTAAGGTATTTTCTAAAGAATTGTCGAGTTTGCTATCAGAAAGAGAAATAGAGTTCGTGATTAAATTAGTATCCGGAGCAGAGCCAGTCCTTAAGGCTCCTTACCGAATGGTGTTACTTGAGTTAAAGGAACTGAAGGTGCAGATGCAGGAATTGTTGGATAGGGGATTCATACTTTCCAGTGCATAACCTTGGGGAGCACCAGTTCTGTACATGAAGGAGAAATGTGGTTTGTTGTGGTTGTGTATCGATATTCCTCAAGATCGACTGGAGGTCAGGGTATCATCAATTAAGGATCAGGAAGGACACACCGAAGTTAACATCTCGTACTCGAGATGGCAGTTATGAGTTCATTGTAATACCGTATGGTTTGATGGACACCATAGCTATTTGTTTGGGTCTAATGAACAGAATGTTTAAGGGTACTTGAATCAATTGTGATCGTATTCAGTGAAGTTATCCTAGTGTGTTCAAAGAGTACTGAGGAGCACGAGAGACATTTGGAGATGGTACTTCAAACCTTGAGTGTTCTTGGATTTTGCAATAAGTTTAGCAAATGCGAGTTTTGGATGACTCGTGTTGTGTTCCTAAGTCATGTGATTTCAGGAGAAGGAATCTTCATAGACCTCGTCTGAGATTAAAGCAGTGATCAGTTGGTCGATATTGACTACCGGGATAGAGATTAGAAGTTTCGGAGGATTAGCAGGATATTACAGAAGTTTTATGGAAGGGATTTCAGCGTTAGCGTTGTAGTTGATTCGACTACTGAGGAAGTAAGAAAAGTTTGTGTGGACAGATGAGTGCGAGCGTAGTTTTCAAGAGCTTAAGCAGAAGTTGACTACCGCACCTGTGCTGATCATTCCATCTGGTCCTGAAAGTTATTAGATCTGCAATGATGTGTCGTTTGAAGGATTTGGTTACTTGTTGATGCAACATGATAGGGTTGTTGCATATGCGTCTCGTCAGTTGAGACCTCGGAGTCGAATATGAGACAGCATCGCTGGATGGAACTCATTAAGGATTATGACTATGATATTTCGTATCACTCTGGAAAGGTGAGCAAAGTCGCAGATGCTCCGAGTCGAGAGTCCTTAGTTGCGCAGTTGGTACTCAAGGATTGGATCTTATTTGAGAAAGTTCAAAATTTGGTTTTCAAATCTAAGGTAGGCCACCTTTTGAATTCTATGACTACCCTCAGAATTGAGCCGAAAGTTCATATCGTAATCAAAGCGCTTCAGTGGATAGATTTAGGGATTCAAAAGATCCTGCAAGAGGATACTGAGAAGAGGAGAGCTGATTTTCAGATTTCTGAGGACGATTGAGTGTACCTGATGGCACAGAGATTAGAGAAGAGATCTTATCGAAAGCTCGTCGTAGTAGCTTCAGCGTTGTCCAGATAGGACGAAGGTGGGTCAGAATTTGCATCAACAGGATTAGTAGACCATTGTGAAGACACTGACAAGTCCCAAGTGTTAGATGTGCTAGCAAGAGAAAGCACGGTTTTGCAATTCAAGAGGACCTTTGTAATCTCTCGAGATCCCCGTGTGGAAGTGGGATCGCGTCACAATAGATTTTTGTGACAGGTCTATCAAGGAGTTAGTGTGGTAATAATTTCATTTCGAGTAGTAATTGATAGACTGATGAAATTAGCCACCTTGTGGTTGTGCGGAAGAATCTTGATTGGATTAGGCATGCAGAGGTGTTTGCACATCAGATAATTCGTTTGCATAGAGTGTCAGTGTCAGAGTTATGTCAGATCTTGACCAGAGGTTCTCAGTTTCATCAGATCAGTCAGATAGTTCCTTTTTAGTAAGTGCCGAGCAGAGTATTCAGAACTTCAGTTGGTTGAGTTGAGGTAAGAGATCAGAAAATTGCAAGTCCAGAGTTGGTTCAGAAATTAGTGATTCAGTTGCAGTTATTAGTGACAGATTAAGGACCGCTCAGAGATGCCGGGAAAATTTACGCAGTAAAGTGTCGAAAATCTTTGAATTTTTAGATTGAGAATCATGTTCATCCTTGGATGTCACCTAGGATAGGGACATCTCGAATTGTTAAGAAAGGAGAGCCGGAACTGTTTAAATGGCGGAATATTTCGAGTTTGAGATCAAAGGAGAATTTTGGCTTTAAATGGAAAAAGAAAGCGGTTTGGGACACCGTCGGCGCCTCTAGCCGAGTTGGTATCTGGGATGAAGCTCGTCGGTCCGAAGTCGGGAGTTCGAATCCCCGACGCGGCAGTTAGCCGCTTTGTGGAAAAAAAAAAAAAAAAAAAAAAAAGAGGAAAAAGAATCAAAATTTTTGCAGCTTTCATCTTTGTAAATTTGGACAAGTGCTTAGTCTTTTCGGGAATCAAGAATTGGTCTGGTTAATTTGGAAAGGTTTCGTCGGCACCGAGGATTTTGGATAACAGTTTGAAGCAGAAGTTCGAAGCAGAATGAAAAAGCAGAATTGATGAGACGACAATACCCCACCATCTTCAAGAAGAATTTTTAAGGTTTAAATTTCGAGGACGGAATTTTTATAAGAGGGGAAGAGTTGTGACATCCCGATTTTCCGATTCTATTTTCAATTAATTGAGACGGGCATTTCGTTGGCACGCATATAGTTCTTTTCCTTGAGTCGGCCACTCATGTGAAAACTAGTCTATCGGGTGAAGCCGATAAGAGTTTCTAATGCATCAGACTCGAGAATTTGACCAGGAAGCGACCTTTCGACCGAGCTAATCTGCAAGGATCATTACGGCACAAATAAAAGTCGATTAGAGACCGGAGATAGGTCGACTCGATAGAGGCATGTGATTGAATGTGGGTGATTCCACCGGATCGCATAATCCTTGTCGATCGACACTGGACCGACTTTTTTATCGATTGGGTACCCTGTGTCCGTATTTGAAACCTTGAGATTACCCCGACAACCGAAAGTTGCCAATGTTTCAAAGATGTACATTGTGGCTGGAGATGATCAACCACAGGTCAAATGCATGAAAATTTCTAAAGGCTACCCGGTAGGTTGGGCCGCGCTAGTATCGTGCCAAAGTGAAATTAACCGTGGAATTGAGATCGAATTTAGAAATTGGAAGTCTGGGTGTGTCACAAATCATTTCAAGATCATTGAATCATCTTTGGAAGATTTTTCATGCAAGCCGAGCTTTTCAGCAAAATAATCAAGAAATGGCTAATTTGGCTCGAGAAATTAGTAGGCCGTTTTTGGTCGCGCTTTTGGGACTTAAGTTGGTTCTACGGACAAGTGAAGATGTGAATTGAAGTGTCGTGACATTGGATTAATTTTATGGACTTCAATTTGATTCAATTGAAAGAGAATTGATGAGAATTGAAGAAATTTGATGTACAAAAATTGGATCCCGGCGGAAAATGGAAGTGAACCCATTGGAAGAGGTTGTGGGAGTGAGTGGAGTATGACATCATGCATGAGGTCATGGTGGGCCTTTTTGTGGATTAAAGGAAAAAAAAGAAAAAAAAGAAAAGAAAAAGGGCCCCTCCTCCTTCTCTCTCCTCCCTCTCTTCTTCCTCCTCCCGTGCGATTCCTCCATGGGCGTTTTCTTCATCTTCTTCTTCGGACGCCAGCAGCAAGGGAGATCGTCGAGCAGCCCGCCCGGAGCCACCCGTCACCGCCTCACGCCGCCGCACGCCGTCCTCGCCGTCCGCTTGCTTGCCGACCAGCTCCCCGCTCCGCCTCGGCCCGCATCCCCGCGGAGACAGGAACCCCGAACCACAAGCCAAGACTAGTTGAAGCCGGCAGCTCCACTCGTCACCGTCGTCGTCGCCGCGCAGCCGGAGCTCCTCGCCGTCGCCACTCGCCCGCGCGATTGACCCGCTTCGCCGCTCCGCCCAGCCGCCTCCGCCCGCCTCTTTCGTCCGCGAGTTCTAAGAGCTGCGGAGCTCGTCCCGCCACCGTGAGGTCTCGCCGGAGCCACCGCCTCGCCCGCGCCCGAGCTGCTTGCCGCCCATCCCCGCCGTTCCTCCGCCGAATCGCCGCCGGATCTGCTCCCTCTCGGCCGATCGCAACCCAGAAAATGGGTATGCAGCAGCTTTGTGGCCCGTTTTGGCCGTCTTCCCGAGCCCGGATGCTCGGCCCGCTTTGAGGAAAGTCGATCCTCGCGTCGTCCCCGTCATTTTGGTCCGCTCGGTTCGTTAATCCGGTGAGTTTAACTCACTAAATCTTGATTAGACGGTTAATTATGCCCTAAGTGTGCTTAGTCTAAGTTAAGCAAGTTTAGGTGGATATTTTAGTTTATTTAATTGTGATTTGGATTAAAAGGTTTATTTAATTTAAAGTGTGTTTAATTAAAGGCTAAGATAGTTTATTTGATAATAAACCTTGATGGGACATAATAGGGTTTTACTTTTGAATTATTTAATTGTTCCGAAATTCTGGAATTTTATAATATTATATTATATTCCGAAATTATAAAAAAAATTATTATTTATTCAAAAAAAAAAAGGAAAATTTATTTTTGACCTCGGTTGCTCGAGAATTTCGTCTTAGATCATTGCTGTGTGTTCGGATTCTAAAATTGATGGTTGGATATTATAAATTGAGCGTGGATGATGAAAAATATGAATATTATTATTTAATTAATTTTCGAAATAAATTTAATTATTTATTAAAATTCAAAAATTTCGTCGGGACCCTAAACGCTCAGAATTTCGTGCGATCGCTGCTGTGTATTTAGAATTTGAATTTGATGATTGATTGTGGCAAATTGAGTATTGATTGTGATAAATATGGATTTTATTCATAAAATCCCAAGTGTCGAGTTCATTGAAATTGGAATGTTAATGGCTAATATCGTAATTGGATTATGTGAGTGAAATGTAAAGTATCCAATGATCGGTATCGAATTGTCGTGTGCTAGTTGAAAGGCTCGGGTCGCAAAGAGTGGCTAGGTCGATTGGATCCTTATTCTTTTAGAATGCCGTCAAGAGAATGACGTGGCTTGGTCGCAGTAGTGGCGAGACCGATTGGACCTTTATTCTTCTAGAAATGCTGTCGATAGAACGACGTGGCTTGGTCGCAGTAGTGGCGAGACCGACTGGACCTTTATTCTTCTAGAAATGCTGTCGATAGAACGACGTGGCTTGGTCGCAGTAGTGGCGAGACCGACTGGACCTTTATTCTTCTAGAAATGCCGTAATGTTAGTAGATATCTGAACCGCGAGTAGGCTATAGCATTGTGTGGCAGTGAATAATAATTGGGATGCGTGCTAAGTGCGATCGTGATTTATATGAAAGTGATGGTGTTCCAATTGTTTGAATTATTATTATTACATGAGATTGTGTGATATAAATTGTGCTAACATGCAAGAAGGAATTGAGGCGAGGTAAGTTCTCTCGTGTGATGTGGCTAGCCACCCTTGGGCGTATTTTCTTTCTAATAGGGGTTTAGGGGTTGAACTTGCTGAGACGTTGTCTCGCCAAGGTTATTGAATAACCATTTCAGGTCCCCGGTGGACGGAGCGGCCGATAGCTTTGGTTGGCCTTGAGGAGTTGCAAAGGCGAAGCCATAAGGATTGGAGAGCGTGTCCGACTTGTAGGTCGTAGGACAGTTCAATTTTTTAGAGTCGATCTTTTGTAGACTTTTGGCTGTAGGCCTCGTCTGTAACTTCGTTGGTTTGAGTAAGTGATTGGTTGTGAAATTGTTTCCTGCTTTTCTATCCCGTATTTCATTGTCAGGGGTTTTATAATACGTTCCGCTTGCGCATTAATAAACCAATGGGGTCGGCGACACTACCTGGGAATGTCGCATTTGCATGACCATGGTGGGATGTTGGCGCGCTCGAGGTTCGGGGCGTGACACTCCACCAAGCTCTCCAAGGGTGACGCAAGAAGAATCTACTCCAGAATCTCCAGTACTAAGGGTAAAAGCCCTTAGAAGAATTTACGACACATGCAACTTTGTTATTTTGGAACCAAAAAACTACGAACAAGCATCCAAAGATGAAGTCTAGATAAAAGCCATGGAGGAAGAGATCAAGATGATCGAGAAAAATGAAACTTGGGAGCTTGTTGATCGACACGAAGACAAAGAGATCATTGGCGTCAAGTGGGTTTACAAGACGAAGCTCAATGCAGATGGATCAATCCAGAAGCATAAAGCAGGGCTTGTGGCGAAAGGATACTTGCAACAACCAAGTATTGATTATACTGAAACTTTCGCTCCTGTTGCTCGCCTTGATACTATTCGAGCACTTATAGCCCTAGCGGCACAAAAAGAATGGAAGATTTATCAACTAGATGTGAAGTCGGCGTTCCTAAATGGATATCTTCAAGAAGAAATTTATGTAGCTCAACCAGAAGGCTTTATTGTCAAAGGCAATGAAGAAAAAGTCGTAAAGCTTAAGAAGGCTCTATACAGGTTAAAACAAGCACCACGTGCATGGTATAGTAGAATCGATGAATACTTCATCAAGCAAGGATTCAGGAGAAGTATGAGTGAGCCGACACTCTACATCAAGACCCAAGGTAAGTCCAACACTCTCATTGTCTCTCTATATGTAGATGATCTCTTATATACAGGAAACAATGAGACAATGATTTGAGAATTTAAAGAAGAAATGATGAAGACATTTGAAATGACGGACTTGGGCTTGATGAACTATTTCCTCGTATTGAAGTCAATCAAGATGAAGGAATTTTCATCTCTCAAACGAAATATACCATGAACCTCCTGAAGAAATTCAAGATGAACTATTGCAAAGCAGTTTCAACTCCACTCATGACAAATGAGAAACTATTGAAGGAAGATGGAGTAGAAAAAGCCGATGCCTCTCTCTACAGAAGTCTGATTGGCAATCTGCTATATCTCACTGCTACACGACCAGATATTATGTACTCGACAAGTTTACTATCACGGTTTATGCAGAGTCCAAGCCAAATTCATTTTGGAGAAGCTAAGAGAATTCTCAAATATTTACAAGGAACTATAGATTAGGGCATTTGGTATTAGCCAAGTACAAATGCCAAGCTCATTGGCTACACTGATGGTAACTGGGCTGGTTCAGCTGATGATAGGAGAAGTACTACTGGTTATACCTTCACATTGGGTTCTGGAATATTCTCATGGGCATAAAAAAAAAAGACTTAATGGCACGGTCTACTGCCGAAGCTGAATACATCGCAGCTGCAATGACCACTAGTCAAGCAATATGGTTTCGAAGAATTTTAGAAGACATTAGAGAAGCTCAGATGGAAGCAACTCCGATACTTTGCAACAATAAGTCCGCAATCGCTATATCAAAGAATTCAGTATTTCACGGAAGAACCAAACATATTAACATCAAATATCACTTCATACGAGAGGCACAAAATAGCGAAGAGATCGAGCTGAAATATTGCAAAACTGAGGAACAAGTAGTGGACATCTTCACTAAAGCACTATCGCTAGCCAAGTTCGAGACATTGCGGGAAATGCTTGGAGTAACATGAAATTGGATCAAGGAGGAGTGTTAAATTATTGATCCAATTTTCTAGAAACTTCAAGATAAATATGAGCTAGAAAGTTCAAGAAAAATTCTAGAAGACTCTATGGAATTATCTCTGAAAATGGCAGAGATATTTGCCTTAAAAAAGCCTAGTTTTCTAGAAAAAAAATTGTAAAAGAAACTCCTAGAAGATGGGCTAAGTCGGTGGAGTGTCCCTATAAATAGGGAAGGAGGGGGGAGCGTAGAAGGGCAGAGCAAAAAAGGTAAGCTCCTCCCCTTCCTTTGTACTTTGTACTACAAGTCAATAAATAAAAGTTCCTTTTTGTCCCTTATACTTCTCTTCCACTCTCTTGTGCTTTGTCCTTGCCCATTTTGTTCTTAGTTCATTTGCTCTCTTGAAAGTTCACACACAAAACACACTTGCACACACATCAAACACACGCTTCCGCAAACATCCAACAAAAACACATGATGGCACTTCCTGCATCCAGTAGCATAAATCTAGGATGAACTAACAAGAGATAACAACATTAATCAAATGCGGCATGACGCATCCATGCAACACGAGGAGAGGTCAAAATTTACTTTTGCGCTTCCACAATGCTCCCTTCCTTACTGAGCTTCGTCATTAGCCAAGCAGACCAAGCAATGTCCGATTTCGCGTCACTACTCGGCAAGTGAACTCTGAAACTGACGGAATCGCTTGTGGAGTGATAAACCCTAGAAATGCCCAGAACAGCGGCGATTCCCATCGCGGCCTTGGCCGAGCTGAGTGATAATCTCCACAACCCCAACATTCCAAGCCCTTCCGAGGTCACGGCAACAACTCAACCAACACCAAGGGGATCATATTAACATTAGGAATCTCTTTTAAGTGATTTTACTTTCTTACTTACAGTTTTATTTTAGCAGTAAATTTTCCTCGAAAAAATTTGCCCATTGTTTTCTTCTTCTTTTTTCGCGCGAAGGAAAACCCACTTAATGGGGGAGGGGCAAATCCCAAGCTGACAAATTTCTTTCAGATTTTCAAAAAAAATTAGTAAAAGAGTTTAGTGGTGATACTTAATTCTCATATCAAAGCACCACGTCAAGTACGGGCGGACGGATGTATATTTATCTAATCGGATCCACTTTCTCTTTTTTATTTGTACAATGGCCATTGCCCTTATCCAAAAAGACACGTGATATAGAAGGAACCATCATCATTAACTTGCTTCCTCCTCGTGCGTAGGTTCCCCATCGTTAAATCGAAGGGTCCAAACCCCACTGAACTCATAAAAGATCCTTTGCATTATATATTATAATATGTATGTATACAAAAATACAACGTCTCTTCACGCCCTTTGATGGGAACCCGCAACAGGAACTTGTTCCGTTCCAAGGAGGCGCATCCATCATCGTCCTCGACCGGCATCTTCGGCTTCATCTTCGCGCCTCCAACCAAGGTTAATATATATCCTCTTCTCCCGTGTGTGCAGCGACGGGCTCTCTGAAACCTGTTGCTGTTCGTGATTCGTGATTGAGTTTTTGGTTTGTGAAAATCGGCTTTGGTCTTTGGCTTCGGCTTTCGTCCTAATTGGAGTTGAAACCGACATTATCGATGACGAAATTGATCTTACGCGCCTTGTGATTTGTCTCGTGAAGAAAGCCCTAGGCAGATGAAATCAACCTTGCAATGATGCTCTCTGAGTCCGAAACTTCTTGGTTTTTCTTTTTCCCACCTGGCGGCTCCTCAACATAATGGTTCTTGTCAGAAGTTATACGTATAGGTGTTGTTTCTGTGTCCCTATGTATTTTGTTTGGCAAACTGGGTTCGTGGGAAGGAATCTGTGCCCTACGAGAGCAAGAGGAAGCAGGATTTTCAGAACGGGTCATGGAGAAGCATATTCGATCAACTCCACGTTTGTGCGGGATTTAAGTCCTTACTGTGTTTAGAGTGTTGCGGCCGGTAGATATACTGTAAGCGGCCCGTTATTTATTTTATGTCTTGATTCTGCTTCCCATTATTGTCCTCCGGCGGCTATTGATCGAATTTGACGGCGGTGTCTGACATCTTCCTCTTTCGTATTCTTGTAACTGTCAATCTGAGTTGTTTAGAGAACATTCCACGTCTGCTGTTATCCATTTGATTAATGCTTTCTAGTAATATCCCACTGGATGTGTATTACCAAGAGAGTAGCTTAATCATTCGATCGACCCGAACCCGAACCGCCAAAGACCCCTCGGGTCTCGCTATTCACCCTTCAAGGAGTCGTCACCTAACTGGAGCAAACCACCCTCCCAAGTACACGATCCTCCTCGAAGACCGCGTTGAACCTCCGGAACCAGTCCTTCGCGTGGTTCATCGATGTCTCTGCCCGCGGAAGCGAGGCCAGCACCTTGCTCGACCCCATCTCCTCGTAGTTCGCGGCATTCTGCTTGGCCTCCGCCTCTTTGCTTCGCCGCCCAGTCCTCCCCAGCAAGTACCCGAGGCTCGACTGCCAGACCTTGACGTCGATGTATTGGAGGTTGTTGGCCAAGGACAGGCACGACAGAGCCACGTCACAGCATCAAGAGTGCGAGCCGCACTGAGATTGGCAACGCGTTGGAGCCGAGGTCAGGAGAAAATATTGGGTACGCTTATGTTCCAGCGTGTCCAAACAAGAAGGCGCTCAGAAGACGACACGTGTCCTTGTGTCAAAGCGACATTTTGAAAATTTTTCGAACGGGAGACTGAGGGTTTTCTTTCTTCGCGCCTCTCACCTCTGCAGATCGTCCTCTCTCCCCGTTCTCCTCTCTCTCCTCTGTCTCTCCCCCTCCGCCTCCGCTAGTTGCTTCCATCGCCCCCACACCGACGCGACGCCGGTCGATGCTCCTCCACCTCCTCTCGCGACGTCCGCCTGCTCTCTCTCCCCCTCCGCAAACTCATGCCTCTCTTCCAGCGAAACGCGACGCCAACAGCCCTCCTCCTCCGCCTCCACCGGTTGCCTCCATCGCCCTCGACTTCAACACCGACGCAGCCTCCGCCTCCTCCCCTGAACCCGACTCTGACGCCGATGCCCCTCCGCCTCCCTCTCGCGACCTCTAGTCCGCTCTCTCTCTCTTTTTCGTCCTCGTAGTCGCGCCTCTCTTCCAGCAAACCCCGACACCGATGCCCTTCGCCGGTTGCCTTCGTCGGCATCGGAGTCCGTTGTACAAGACAAGCCGGTGTCGGATTTGGAACTGGAGGGGGGCGCGGTAGTTCGCCGGTCACGCGGTGGTTCAGTCCGTAAAGAGAGGGAGGCGGAGAAGAGTGGGATCGTGATGCGAGCGGAACTCGAGATCAATAGGCCGGCGGGTGTGAGGCGTCGGGCACCAATGTTCCAACAGACAAGACAAGCCGGTGTGGATCCGGGGAGCTAGAGGAGGGGCGCGGTGGTTCGCCACATGCGGTGGTTCAGCGCGAAGAGAGGAGGGCAAATAGAGAAGAGTACGGGACGAACGCAGTCGGGCGATCCGGAGCCGGAGGGGTGGCGCGGTGGTTTGCCCGGGAAAAGCGAGGGAGGGCGAGAGAGGAGGTTGCACGCTGGTCGGTTGCTCGCAATCGTCTCCGCGCATCCTCCTCGTTCGTCGGTTGCTCGCAGTGGTTCACCAGCCGAAAAAGAAGGAGGGCGAGAGGAAGGAAGTCGCATGCCGATCGGTCGCTCGCGGTCGTCCGCCGATATCCTCCCGGTTTGTCGGTTGCTCGCGGTGGTTCGCCGGTCGGAAGCGAGGGCATAGAGAGAGAGTTCGTCGGGAGTTCACTCGGGAGAGAGAGCAAGTGAAGAGAGACGCAAAGAAAGAACTGAAAAATCCTAGCTACAGTACATAAACATTTTCAAAATGGTGCCCGAAATCGTGGGTCCCATGAGACACGTGTCGAGCGCTGCAGAGCCTTTTTGTTTGACACACTGGAGCATAAGACGTATCCAATATTTTCTCTGAGGTCAGGGACGGTAGCCTCCACCGATCAGTCAGCATTGCAGGGAAAGAAGACAAAACAGGGAAAAGGACGAAACAAGAAAAAAGACAAAAGAAAAAAGAGAGGAAGAAATAGAGAAAATTCATTAGAATATAAAAAAGAGAGAAATTTTGATTTCTTTAATTCAGACCGAATCCGGGTTGACGAGTCGGGTCAACAAGTAGGATCGGGCATATCAGGCTCAGTTCCCGGATATTATAATAATAATAATAATAATAATAATTATTATTATTATTATTAAAAATTCGAAAAGACATTTAAAAAATTAATTAAAAATTTTGAAATATGCAATTTATAAAATTCAAAAATAAAAAATAGAATTTCAAAAAATCATTAAAAAAATATGAAAATCCAGAAAATAATAAAAAAATTTGAACAATTCTAAAAACATTTAGAAAGACTGAAACCCTTAGAAATTAAATCCCAAAAATAAAACAAGCTTTAGGGCTTTATGATAGGTTTCTTTGTTTCCGATTATCTTTTGATTTTTAAGGACGATATTAGGATACTTGTGTACTTTCCTTTATGATTCTAATTGATTACATATTTCAGTATTTTGGGTGTTACTTTCTTGCTTTAAAATGGTTAAGACAAACATTGGATTTCTTTCAAATAGGCTACTATGGCATTAGTTAGCATGTGATCAAGTCAGGTAGTGAAATGGCATTAGTCTTAGGGCTAAAGTAATAAAATCCTTGAATTTAGAATCTCTGATTACATAAATGGTAATAAATTATCTTGCATCTTATTAGGTTTCTAATTGACCCCAAAAAGCTAGAGGCAACAAGACCCGTGGTGACTCCTTAGTCAAAATTTGCATAGGCTTAAACAATTTAAAATTTTAAATGCCCAATGTTACATGAGATGTGGGCTTGGGAGAGCCGAGTCAATGGAAGGCCGTCGGCCTCGAGTTAACAAATGCCCCTTAAACCTAATTCTCGTTCCCTACTGGAAAGGGTTAGGTCATGACAAGATCATTTCCCTAAATTCTTGCTTGGCCCATTTAATTTATATAATACCTACCCCCAATAAATATTTTTTCTATTACTATTTTATTTAATAAGTAAAATAATAATAATAATAAGTATATATATATATAAACTATATATTGAAACAAAATAAAATAATTATAAATATAAAGAAATAAAAAATGGTATGAACTTACTTTTACATCAATGAAATACCAATATGTCTACATTTGCTATTCAATTATCCAACCTAACAAATTCGTCCTTGTAGATTGTACATATATGCTGAATAGTGATAAATAAAAGGAAGAGTAAAATTGACGCGGTTCATCATGAATTAGTTAGTATGGGTGAGTACAAATAGGGTATACGTAATGGAATGGCAGGAATCCAAATCTTGGATGTTTTTGTTTTTTTTTAAATCTAAAATAGATTTAATCTAATATACAAATAATTGGTTTATAGTATGGAAGAAACCCATGTATATGTGATTTTAGATATTGCTACTAATATATGAATTAAAAAATAGATTTGATTTTATCTACTCTACATTTTATGAATTATGATTTTAGATAGGGATTTCAATAGAAGTCTTTCCCTTTCGTGTGACGCGAATTGAATGACAAAAAAGATGAAATCAATAAAAAGAATGACTAATTCAACTAATGGTTCGGAACAAAGAAACAAAAGAGCATAAGTCAAATGAATTCAAAAAAAATCTTACTCAATAAGAACTAAAAAAACAATATAAAGATAATTCAAATGATTCAATAATATTATTTCATCACTTTAATTCGAGTTGTTAATTACTTCGTCAAGTGAATCTCACTCGATGAATAATTAAGTCATAATTCATTAGATGATTGCATTATTAACCATTTCTTTTTGTGAAGAACTTATCATGAATCCATTGATTTTTTGCCGCTTTTGTTATTGCTGTTGTTTTAGCTGTCAGGTTTGCTTCATTGGACCTAGAGTTAGGTAAGCATAGATTTAGGGTAGAACTGACATAAAGAAACGGAGAACTAGACCTGCGCAGTTATCAATTAGACGAAGGGACGGGTAGGTTCTTGGTTCCATTTTTTAAGGAACCACTAGCTCGGTTCATAGGAACCGAACCAAGAATCGGAATCGAAACTGAGAAATGTACCAAACAGCGACCAGAACCCGAGAACCCGGATTCGGGACCCCAAACTCTAATCTTGATTTGGCTTCATTCTTCCCCTTTGTCATTCTCGTTCATCTCTATTGACAACAGAACAAAACGCTTTTCTCGTTCACCTTTGTCAACAAGCGTAGTTTGTTTTTATTTTCACCACAGCCTTGTTTTGCTGAGTGAAGAAATAGGACCCCGATGAGGCATGCAAGTCTGCATTTCGTACTGCGTAGCCATTTTGCAAGAGGCTAGTTAAAGACTGTAGTGCTCTTGAGGATCATCATTGTTCGTGCAATTACTAAATGCATTTGTGGAGCTGTGAACTGTTTTCAATTTTTGTCTTCTCCTTTCTTTATTTCTAGTGGGTCTGCTCCCATGTCGATTCGGACGTGCAGGTGAGTACATATTTTAATGACCGAAACAGTTTGCTCCTTCCAGAAACTATCGCCCTTAATTTCGTGAAAGAAAATTACACTATGTTCTTACCTGCAATGCTCTAGTGCTTTGCATTTTCTTTGTTGGATCTTGTGTCCTTGTAAGGTGTAGTTTAGTTGGAACAATTCAATTTTTTTAGATAATAATTCTGTATAAGAACAATCAGTGCATAGAAAACAATAAAATTTCCTTATTATTCGGCAAATGCATATAACACTCATTTTTAGAAATCAATGATAAAATCTTTGTTCATTTTTATTGTTGTGTTTATCTTTGTTTTGCTTAACTAAAAATTGAAAAAGAAAAGAAAAGAATATCTTAAACCCTAGAATCCAATCCCGAAACCTATAACAAGGTAGGTTCCAAGTTTCAGATCTGATGATAGATTTCGGGTTCCAAGTGGAATTTGGAATCGCCTGAAGTTGGTCAAGGTACTATTGTGGGCCAAGCTATAGAAGGTGTCACAAGACAGCCTAAGGCGGAAGGAAAATACAAGGTGCTTTTATGCTTGGTTTGGCTTTTATAGAGGCATCAACAATTTATGGATTGATTATAGCATTAGTGTTTTTATTAGCAAATCCATTCATCACTAGCCACTCTCGATGTTGACGCGGACACCTCCTAGCTCACCATCGCCCATTGAAAGCCGTGCACATTCCTGATGGCACATTATTTGAAGCAGCAGCCCCAAAATCAATTTAGCAGGAGTTCGGCAATTTTGCATAAGACTAGTAAATAGAATTCGAAATTCAAAAATTACTTCAAAGCACAAAAGAAATGCCAAAACCGGAAGGTCCCAACAAAGACGAACAACTAAAAGCGACAATGAAGATCAAATTGCTATACAAAGCACGGAGGAAACACTTCAATGAATGGGCTCGAAGGTAGGGAGAGAACCGCTAGTAAATTATACAAAATTGTCCGAAGCTTCTCACGGAGTTCTCTGTTTTGCCTCCTTCCTCATCCTTTTTTAGCGCACTTTGTTCTTTATTCTATTCTTCACCCTTGTCCACTTCCAGTTCCTAGTCCTCCTCTTCTTCTTATCCAATCTTTCTAGAGTGTTTGTCAAATCTTCTGTAATCTCTGAGTTATCCTTGAAAGTGCAACTTTCCTTAAAGGTATCGAGTTTTATAAGCATAGGTTGACAATCATCGCAGAGTCTTTGTTAGGAGAGCTTTTGGCATGGTTCTAAGGCAATACCGGAAAGGCTAGGTAAAAAGACGGTCATATTTCAAACAGTGATCATCTTTTACATAAACTGAACTTCCGGGCACAGATGTATCATGTAGTTCTATGCAAGTGTCGTTGCCTAAGAGTACGTGATGTAATTATGAAGGATGTGAGGGGAAAATTTACAGATGAATAACACATATTTAATAGACATGACAATAGGTCAAAAGTCTCATGAAAGCCACGATCCCCACACATTGTAGGCAAACAGTGGCTTGGAAAAAATCCGAAAAAAAAAAAAAAATTCTTCTAAAATGGGAAAATGCAAATAAGAACTCGAAGTGGCTTCATTTTCTCGAAAAAGAACCGGAAATGGAGTATGTCTTAAAAAATGACCCGAAGTAGTCATTTAGTCTCAAAAAAGACCTGACTCGCCGATCGGTGAATTGATGCATTTCCAATGTGTATTCCCAGTTGACCTAATCTACGTATTTTCATCCAAAAATTATTCTCTTTTTGTTTTCCTTTTCCCCGCTCATCTTCTCCATCGCCAAGCAAACCTCCGCATCTCGCTGGTGAAGTAATTGCTGGCGGACCGAGCCACTTCAGCTTCTTTAGCCCTGCCACCTCTTGCAATAGTGGCCCGAGTGAACTGTGTCGTTGCCCAAGTCGAGTTCTTCGAGTTGGGTTATTGCCCGTAGACTTCCGCTGGGGAAGATCCCGGAGAGGTTGAGGAAATGGAGGGAGGTGGGGTAGTCGGGTTCAGCGAGAGAGGGTCTCGAGTGAGGTTGTCGGTGGCGGCGTGAGGTTACTTGAGGTCATGGAGAAGGCCGATTTGCGGGTGGGATGTAGCCCATGATGCCGACGGAGGTGATGTTGTGAAGATGACCCACAAGCCGAGTGTCACACGTGACTTCGGTGAATAAGCAATGTGGAGAGGGTGGCAGCGAGGAGGAGGAGGAGGAGTCGACCCGATTCTTGGATGGCGACGGAGAGGCCCAACCATGGCAGTTTTGAGCTTCAGGAGCACGTCCAGGTTGCTCCATGCGAGGGAAGCAAAGACAAAGAGGAGGAGGAAGAAGAAGAAGACGTAATTACTTCAGATGTTCTTGATTGGGGCAATGCCTATCTTCAACATCAATGAAGAAGACGATGAACATGACATCCATTGGTAGATCAAGAAGAAGATGAACAAGAGAAGGAAAATGAAAAGAGTATTTTTGGACAAAATACCCTAGAGTAGGTCGCCGAATATGCATTGAAAATGCATCGGTTCACCGGCCGGCAAAGTGGATTCTTTTTTGAGACTAAATGACTACTTTGAGGCCTTATTTGATATAGACTCTATTTTTAGGTCATCTTTTGAAAAAATGAGGCCACTTTGGGTCTTTATTTGAGATTTTCCCTTCTAAAAATTATCCTTTGGTGAAATGAACAGGGCCAATGTGACAGGAAGTTACGTTCAATATGGGTTTAGTATTAATGGGCTAGATTTGGTTTTTTTAGTAAGTATAGGTTTTGATTAGTTTCTAAGGGGAAAATTTGGTTTAATTCCTATGATTTGAGCCTAGTTTGAATTTTGATTGAAAAATCCCATTTCAACCGGCCCATATTCACCTGCCACGCGGGTAAAGAGAGGAAGTCAACCCAACGCATGCAAGTGGTGTGTTTGATCATGAGAAATATCTATTTGCATGCCATCACCTCATTCCTAATAAATGCAGTGTATCTTCACAACTAAGCTGTGCCATCTACTGCCTAACCAATGTAGTACGTTCTAATTTTGGTGGACGGTGCTTGGAATCTTCTTTCATATCTGGAAAGAAGGATTACTGTACTGGACAATATCAACAACTTTCACCTCTAAATCATGCTTATGGCAACACAATTTCTCTGCTGTTTTGTCGAGCACTTTCATTCATGCTTTTCTTATACATGTTAAATGCTTGGTAACAAAGTCATGATGATAATGCAACATTCAGTGATTCATGCAACACTTTTGAAGAAGGCGCACCGCATCTAACACATAGCAGTGAAGCTTGGTCACAGAGTCACCTCTTCCTAGCTCTTCTGCAAAACCATAAGGCAATATAGGTCTTCGGTCCCATGTCTGGCTTCAAGACACTCGGTGGTAACTTTGTAGCCAGGTTGAGGAGGCCAGATCGAGGGTTGGTATAGGGCATGAAATGGCAGTGCAGCTATGAACTCCTCACAATGGCGTGGCAAAAGATCCTCAAACTTGTCCTTTAGCTTTAGCACCTGAGGCCAAAAGTTAGAATACATTCGCCCCTTTGAGTAGCCTTTGAAGAATTTGTGGGTGCTAATGTCCACCTGAAAGTTCAATGAACTGCCATAAACAAAACGTTCTAGGTATGATCAAAGATGATCTTAAATGCATGGAAAAGAAAACAACAAGTTTCCAGATAGATTGTAGAAAAACATGATACGATTGTCAATATTTTCAGTTGACACATTTATGGTGAGTACTTACTAAATTTTCCTAAAACATTGTCGCCCAATATCTCTTGCACTTATAAGAATCCTGAGGACATGGACAAGTAATTTTGTGTCTTTGCTATTTGACAAACTAAAGGTGGTATAATGATATTTACTTGGCAGCAGC
>CM027875.1:28709754-28799652 GCA_016097615.1 Eucalyptus dawsonii
ATCAACTATTTACTGAACCGGCCAGCTTTGGTGGGTAAGTTGGCTAAATGGCAAATTTTGATCTCGGAATTTGATGTGCAATTCATGCCACAAAAGTTGGTTAAGGGTCGAGTAATTGCCGATCTATTGGCTGAGAATCCAGAAGCCTCAATTAATGACGATCATTCTTTGGATGACTGTATCTTGAGTGTAAATGAAGATTCATGGACAATGTTCTTTGATGGAGGCGTGAACTTGTCGGTTCGAATGTCTTGGGGCAGTTTTGATATCCTCAGACGGATAGCATCACCCAGTAGCTGCGAAATTGATATTCCCATGCACTAACAATATAGCCGAGTATGAAGCTTGCATCCTTGGGCTTCAAGCTGCAATCAAGATGAGTGTAGCCAAATTAAAAGTGTTTGGGGATTCCGCGCTAATCATACTACGAACCATAGGTGAATGGAAGACTAAGGATGCTAAGTTGCTCCCATATCATGAGTACTTAGAAGATTTGATCAAGAAATTCGATGAAGTTTCATTCGAATACTTATCGAGATCTCACAATCAATTTGCAGATGCACTCGCAACTTTATCATCTATGTTGCAAGTCACTCACGGATTAGAAGTTGAGCCATTGAAGATAGAGATTCTTCCAAGGCCGGCTTATTGTATGGTAGTGACAGAAGAGTCTGACGGAAAACCATGGTATTACGATATCATGAACTACATCCAAAAATAAGGATTCCCTGAGGGAAGTACTCTAGCTGATAGGAAGTACATCATGAAGATGGCCTCAAAGTTATTCGTTAGTGGTAAGAATTTGTATAAGAGATCTTATGATTCAATCTTGTTGCGGTGTGTGGGTGCAGCTGAGGCCACTCAAATCATGCAAGAAGTTCACGAAGGTGTATGTGGCTCTCATATGAATGGACACATGATGGCTAAGAAAATTATGAGATTAGGCTATTATTGGCTCACGCTAGAAGGTGATTGTATACAGCATGTTCGAAGTTGTCATCGTTGCCAGGTCCATGGTGATAAGATAAATGTTCCTCCAACTGTGCTGCACCAGTTTTCCAAGCCATGGCCTTTCTCAATGTGGGGGATTAATGTGATCGGCCCAATAAACCCAAAGGCTTCCAATGGCATAGATTCATTTTAGTGGCCATAGACTATTTTTCAAAATGGATCGAAGCTACATCCTTTGCAAGTGTCACTACTCGCAATGTTGTGAAGTTCATCAAACGCGACATAATTGCTTGTTATGGTGTCCTTGAAACGATTATCACTGACAACGGGACAAATTTGAACAACAAGCTTGTTGATGAGTTGTTCAGCGAGTTCAAGATCAAGCATTTGAATTCGTCCCCTTATCGCCCTCAAATGAATGGGGCTGTTGAAGCGGCCAATAAGAATATTAAGAAGATCTTGGCTAAGACAACCGAAAATTATCGAGATTGGCATGACAGATTACCCTTCGCACTAATGGTGTATCGGACATCAATTCGTACTTCTACCGAGGCAACTCCTTTTGCGTTGGTATACGGCATGAAGGCAGTTTTGCCTGTGGAAGTGGAGATCCCTTCCCTCAGAGTATTATCCCAAGTGGAATTATCTGAGGCAGAATGGTCGCAACAAAGACTTGAACAGTTAAACTTGATCGATGAGAAAAGACTAAAGGCTCTCTGCCATGGCCAAGCATATCAATAGAGAGTAGCCATATCTTTCAACCGGAAGGTGCGGCCGAGACATTTCGAGGTAAATGACCTAGTCCTAAGGAAGCTGTTGCCAATCTTTCCGGATCCTGGAGGCAAGTTTGCTCCAAACTACAGCAGCCCATATGTGGTAAAGAAGGTACTTCCTGGTGGTGCCTTGATCTTGGCAGAAATGGATGGTCGTGAATTTTCCACTCCAGTAAATTTTGATGCTGTCAAAAAATACTACCCATGATTGAATTTGTTGTGTCATGTTTTGAATTGCGAACATTTTATGATGAATAAATTGCCTCATTGAGCTGCAAATTCAATTGTCCAAACTTGTTGCAAATCTTGCATGTTTTCCTTAACGAATTATGTGAGATAAATTGAATGTGTCAAATGGGATACTTTGGAATGATGAAAGGCAAACCCTGTTCCATACATTGTTTCATACACCAACCCCCAGTGAGTTATGTGGAAAATTCCATGCCTACGAGAAAAATGGTGATCTCGCAAAGGGTACTTCAACCAAGGTGATGAGAGGCAGTTTCTTCAGCTACCCGAAACACTACAGGTATATCCATTGTTCAGCCCTTTGAACCCACACACATAAAGAGCTTTTTAATTATCCCTGTCAAGAATCGTCCCATATTGGGACAAGATTTGAAATGAATGATAGGAATTTTCTTACTCGCACTTGCATCAATCTTCGAGTATTGCTTTTGCAGTGTAACTTGTACGGTAATTTGAAGTGCCTTAGGACGACGAAGAGCAATTCTTTCTCTATCCATACACTTTATCCATTGCATAGCCCTCTTGAGCCTATGAATTCATTTCACATTAAACCCAGTTGGTGATCATCCCCCATACTAGGGCAAGGCAAGAAAAATCAAAATAAAAAAATGGAGACTCTGTCAAAATAAAAAAAGTGCAAAAATGGGGCATGAAAAAGTAGTGTGCCTGATAAAAGTAAGGCCAATACCCAAAGAAAAAATCAAACACTTGATGAAATGAGTCGTATCTCCAACAAGGTGGTATCCTTTAAAAAAAAAAACTCAAATGTTGTGATGTTGCAATCAGTGGAGTTATGATGTGAAGAAAATCTTCGACGATGGAGAGAAAAAGTGGTGGAAATGTCAAGATGATTACCAACTTTGACCATCTAAACACTTTTTGAGCCTAATGATCCTTTCATTTCACAACTCATGAACCAAGCCTACGTTACGTCCCTTTGCAAAGTCTCTTCAGATTAGGGCACTTGAATTAACATAAGAGTTCATATGCTTAAAAGTATCACTTGAAGAAGTACGAGTAAGATAATTACTGCCTCATTTCATATGTCTCTTGATTTGAAAATCCCAAGACAATTGTGAAATGTCATTTTTCAAATAGCCTCGACTCAAAGAGTCCCTTTTGTTAAGCCATTGACCAAGCCCACATTACGGTCCCTCTTAAAGACCTCTCAGATTGGTGAGATCGTATCACTTGCGAGATTGCTCAGACCCTTGTTTGGCATGACACTGGTGAGATAAAGTGATTGACAAAATCCTACATCAAAGGTCAGGATAAAATGGCCATTTTAATGAGGATGAGAGAAAAGTCCTTTCAGACTAAAGGATCCCTCATTTAACACATTCATGACACTCATGTGTTCATAATGGAAATTAGGTGATGCAAGATTAATGGAAATCATCACGAACCTCCATTAAATTGATGCATGTTTATGATTACCAATGCTTGTTGCCTCTCCTACAACCATGTTTTGCAGGAGACATATCCCTGAAGATCGGAGATGTTACCAGGTAAGTATATCTCTATCCATACCTTGAATATTTGTCATTGCACAGATATTCCCTTTTAAGCAGACCGACACTCAATTGAGTTGTCCCCCAAATATTTCTCCCCAGATTCAATCTGATTAAGGTGACCGAAGAATGGTTCGAGTCATAGCCAAGTAAAACCTCAGTCTAGGCGACAGTAGAATGGTACGGGTCCTAGACAACATTTATTGCTCTAACAGGCGACCGTAGAATGGTACGAGTCTTGGAAAAGCAATTTCCTCATTCAAGCGACCGTAGAATGGTACGGGTCCTAGACAACATTTATTGCTCTAACAGGCGACCGTAGAATGGTACGGGTCCTGGAAAAGCAATTTCCTCATTCAGGCGACCGTAGAATGGTACGGGTTCTAGACAAAACCTATTTCCCTATTCAGGCGACCGTAGAATGGTACGAGTCCTAGAAGGTAAATCCCCGTTTAGGCGACCGTAGAATGGTACGGGTCCTAGGAAAGCAATCTCTTTGTAAAGCCATGTTACTATTCTGGGCGACTGTAGAATGGTACGAGTCCTAGACATGTAATGCCAACTATCTTGAATCATTGTACCCTCCTTGAAGGTAAGTCATTCCAGGTAAGTCTTTTATCATCTGCATTAGCATTTCCATACATCATATAAGTTGCATAAAAAAATGGAATTCATTTTCCAACAAAAATCATCCATTGCATACGCATAACCAAAATTAAGGTCTCAAAATATCTTTGAAGGCAACCTCTACGAGCTCACCTTCAAAGAGGGGCAGCTGTTGACACCTAAATTTTGGGTAACACATTTAGTCATTTATTGCATAAAAATTATGGGTTAATTTTTAACCCCTAAGAAAAAATATTATAATTAAATTGCATAGCATATAATTTTTTAAGTGCATTTATTTTTAATTTACATGTTTTGCATTTTTTAGGACCGGTGGTGGTTGGTTTTCGAATTAATATTTATGAGCTCTAGTTTGGTCGGGTTAGGCCCACGAAAGGAGAAAATTAACCCAAGCCCGTTGTTATGCTTAATTAATTATCTTGCGAAAAAATTAAGATTTGATGCGATATTATGATGTTTTTCGAAAATTAAGAAAACCGCATTGTAATCTTATTTTTATCAATAGATGATGAAATCAGGGGTGAATATTCGTGAGATAGGGATTTTTGTGATCAAGAGGTTATAAGCAATATTCGTGAGATGAAGATATTAACAAAAAAGATCACATTTTGTTTCGCCTATAAAAGGATGCGTACGGAGTTCAATCGGGAGGAGGGCTTTTTCTAGGTTTTTCTCTTTGTCCAAGTAAAAAGAGAGAGATTTTCTTCCTCATCCGTCTTCAGCAAAGAGAGCTGTTTTCTCTTTTCTTTTTCCTGACAACTGCAGGGAAAAGGAAAAGTCAACAGGAGAGGAACGTGAGAGAAGACAAAGTGAGAGGGACGTGCGAATAGAGAAAGAGAAAGCAGAAGGGAGAGCAAAATTAAAAGAAACCTACTGTTTCTCCTCTTCGGTGTGCCCCTCGCCGACCTTCGAGCAGCAACGTCCCTGGCGTTCGCCACCACCGGCCCTGTCTTGTCGGCGACCTATGCTAGCTTTTCGCCGCTCCACCTCCGAACCTCTGCCCCACCGACGTTGAAGCTCCGCTGTTGTCACTGTCCCCCGCATAACATCTCCAATGCCTGCCTCCACTGCCGCGCCACGCCCCTCACGTCCATCATCGTCGCTGCAGCACCGGGGCTGCCCCTCACCGCAACCGCCGCCGCACCCGCACGTCGCACCACTGCGATCTACAACCCAGCCCTGTCGCTGATGTCTGTGGGGCCGCTCGCCACGCCGCCGAGATTCCCGACCTGAAGTTCCGCCGAGTCGTGACCTGCTTGCTGTTCGCGACTCCACTGCTAGGGTTCCCTTGCTCGCGAGCTCGCACCGCCGCCCTGCCGTGTCGATCCGCAACGACCTGCCGCCCAAGCGACGAGCCGCTACCCCTGATCCTAGTCCGCTGCTATCCTCGGTGCGCCATCAGCTACTGCCCGAGCGATCTCCTGTTTTGTTGCTGGTTTACCTTCACCGGAGCCCCAAATTAGCCGTACCGTCGAGCCGATCTGCTCTCTGTTGCAGCCCATTGCGACCCACGACGCCCAAGCCTGCCGCGCCCGCACCATCGAGCACCGACGCCAATCCATCCAACGCCGGCCCTGCCCATCCAAACCCGAGCTTCCCTAGCTCCGCTCCTGTGTTGCTGTCGTCACCGGTTCACCTTGGCCGGAGCCTCCTTTGCCGAGCCGATTCGTCAATTCCCCTTGGAGATCCACGAGCGGTGCCTAGAAAAGAAAAACAAAAAAAAAAAAAAGAACAGGAAAAGAAAAGGAAATTAGGTAGTTTTATTTTCTTTTTCTATTCACTTTATATTATTTATTTCTTTTAAGTTTAGTTGTTATTGTGAAAATTTGAAGTAATCTTCATTTCATGAATTTGCAGGCATTATCCGCGGTCTTCCCCATAATTATTGTAATTACTAATTTGATCCATAAGATATCGGATCATTTTTTTAATTATTTTAATTTTTGGGGTTTGTCGATAGTATTTTATGTATTGAATCAATATAATTATTAATTTGATCTGTAAGAATTCGGATCAGATTTTTATTTATTTTGAACTCTTTGTCGTGATAATTAGGGTTAGGATAATCATTAATTTGACTTTGTGAGACAACAGGTTATTTTTTCAATTATTTTAATCCTTTATTTGATTGAATATCTTGATTGTTTAGATTTAATGTTTAGTTGATAATTGCTTGTTTTGGAGAATCACTAAAAAATCCAAAATATATTTGAATTAGGATTCAGTTTGTTTTGGAATATTTCTTGTTATCTTGCATATCTAGAATAGGGATTTTATTTCGAATTTAGGAAGATGAAAAAAAAATGCATTCATTTAGGTTGTTAGTTTTATCATTATTTGAATTGCATGTGAAATTTTAATTTCGAAATTAATATAAAAACACAAAAAATCATCATGCATATATCATGTTGAATTAGGGCATTCTTTGCACGTCATTGCATGTTAGATTAAGATAATATCTTAGTTTAAATTAGGATTTAATGTGATTTGATCCTTAGTTTAAATTAGATAGAATTTTAATCTAGCTAGATCATTTTTGCATAGAAATATCAAATGCACGTCATTTAGTTTTTATTAGTTTCATTTAATTAGAACTTCCTCGTCATTAGACTAAGTCATTTAATAAATGTCGCATGACATATAACCCGCATACTAAATTGTATGTTGCGTGTCATTTTAGTTTAAATAATTTTGTATGTCATTGCATCGCATTGCATGTCATTAGAATTAGGTCATTTAGATTGCATTTAATTATTGCATTTCTTCATGTCATATAGTTTAGGTCGTGCTGCCATGTCATATTGGGTTATTAGCATGTATCGCATGATTTTCATTAAATAAAGCGAAAACAAAAATTGAAATTGCGTGTTAATTAGAAATCATATCTAGGGTTGCTGATGTGAATTATGATTTAACAATGCAGATGCTTTTGTTGCTTCTAGGTATGTTTTGCAATATTTAATTACTTTCTTAAGTGTTAAATTGGTGGTATGCGCACATGTATGATCACCTCACATGTTATGAAGTTAAATTAAAATCAATTCAATTGCCAAACATTTTTGAAAATGAAATAAAAATGTACCGAAATGGCACTAGGATAGTCTGGTGTAACCAAGTCTCCGAACTCATAAATCTCCTGTTCGTAGGAGTAAAGTAAATCTCCCGTTACTTTACTTGACTTTCTAATCGACCCACAAAAAATAGATTAGTGGCGACTTCTGATTGAAAATCATTTGCACGTTAAGAATTCAAACCTAAGTCGCGAATTGGTATGGGCTTGGAAGAGCCCGAGCTAAGCTTAAAGACTTAGTAACCATTAACCAAACCATAGGTGGTTCACACCCGAAAAAATTGGGTCGCAACAGTGAGGATGGTTGTTAGATTAGATGATCCAATCGAAACTAATTAATTAATTGAGACTAATCTGCACCTCCTAATTAATTGAGTTCGCTCGAACATGCCCCACACGCAATACAACCCATCTCGATTGGGGAGCCGCGGCCCTTTCTAGTCGAACAACACCTTGAGCAATTCGAATAAACGATGGAGGACTTCTTAAAGTTGGAGGGTTTGCTAATATAGTCATTTGGTCAATATATCTATAGAGATGACCGTGGACTATGGTATGGTTCTGTGAAATGTTTGATCTTGGTAAGTACATGCACGCTTCATTGCAATTGGAGAGTTTTTGTCGACCAAGTATATGTAAGAAGCTCAACCGCTCTGAAAAGTTCTAGGTTCTGGGAAATCTCACAATTTGATAAGATGAACGAGATTCCTTGGAGTGTGCCGCAGATGATGCATAGAATCGACAGAGCATTCACGTCTATATAAGACAGCTTTCTAAAAACTGTCAAAACTTTTCTTCAATTGCGCGGAGTTCGGCCGCGTTCGTAATGACGATTGTAATTGTTAGAGGAAAGGTTTAATAATGGGTTTGAATAGTTCTGTATATTTTATGAAAATGACTGATTTGAAAATATTTTCTTAAAAGTAATTATTTATATCGCTTAAAAAAATGATTTTAACTGAATGCAACTGTTTGATGTGTTTGTGGAAAAATAACTTTGGGATAATAAGGTTTATTACCAAGGCATAAAGGAATGTTTCACCAATAGAAAATAAAGAACTTTAAGGTTCACTACCAATGAATTGGACGAACGCTCCATTTGCTTTGCAAAAATGAATGACTTGAAATATATTTTCTTAGAAATGATCATTCGTATCGCTAATCAACGAATAATATTTTAGTTATCAATTACAATTTATGTTTTAATATTTTCATGGACGATGAAAATATTTTTCATTATTCATTTTTATAAGTGATATAAAAAATCATTTTTAAGAAAATATTTTTCAAATTGTCCACATTCTATGAAACAAACAGATTCAATGAACCAAATGAATCATTCGAGAGAAAGTCCAATGCGTTATGAACTCAAAACTTTGCATGCATACAACTGAGAATGCGCATCTTATTCACCGAGGGACTAAGGCTCTAAATCTAGGAAATATAAAATTGGGAACGTTAATCTGGGAACATTAAACTAGGAAATAATCAAGTTAGAAAATCAAATGAAATCAGGAAACTACTCTTCGGCCTTAAAATCGGTTTAAATTAGAAAATCAACGATATCCTTCAACTTATAGAAATTACTCCAGGATTAATCCGTGTTTGACGGGGTTCGATGCTCCCGCATTATTCACATCCTTCTTAATTCAATTAGTCATTAATTTCATAATCCACGAAATATTTACCTTTCCCTATATTCTAAGTTGCCCCAAAAGAAATTACTTATTTTTCCGACACCACGCAACAAGTCTCCGCGTCCATCGCGCCATTTTAAGACCTAGAAATTCACGTAACCCCCAACCATAGAAACCATCAAAATAAGCATTCAGTTTCGAAGCCCACACCAAGAACCGACGCCAAAAAACTCCGAAAATGAGGCTCCTCGTCCTCGCCGCGGTGGCCGCCACTGTACTCCTCCTCTGCCAAGGTTCGGCCGCCAGGGCCGCCGGCAGGGAGGGGCCATCCGGTTGGGAGCCGATAAAGGATCTGAGCGACCCGCACGTGCGGGAGATCGCTGAGTTTGCGGTCAATAAGCACAATGAGGACGCCCAGACGAAGCTGGCTCTGGATAAGGTGGTGAAGGGTGAGACGGTGGGGTTCTTGGGGACGATCTACAAGCTTGTCGTCGAGGTCAAGGACGGGGCCAACCTGAAGAGCTACGAGGCCGTAGTTTGGGATGGGAAGTCGGTTAGATTTCTCTTTTTGTTCAAGGCCGTTGAAGGCAACGTGTGAGGTCGTGTCTGTGAATAATCGATATCGACCTTCAAGTAATTTGAGAATAGAACACGATCCGGTTTTCATTTTTACGGACGGAAGTTTAGTCCGATGTGATAGCTCTTTTTTTGTTGTTGTTTCAAACCTCTACTGAAATAAGCCAATCAAATTGGTGAGTTGGGTTGGGATATAAATAGTTCGATCCAAATTGACCAATTTATTTTCAATGCAAATTTCTCAATCCGTACCAGACCTTACCACACTCGATTGGTCTTGAAATGTATTTTTAATATTTTTTTTCTCCTTAATCTTACAACAAATTACTGCACATGAGAGTCTAATTGCCTGAGAAGCACCGACACTGTCCGGGAGCTTTTGTGTCTTGTGTCTTGTCCTATACTTTGACATGTGTTTGACACACATTGACATGTCAACAAGTGTTGGAAAATCTAACACATGATTGACTCTCCCTAACATGCTCCGACATATGAGTCCGAATTTTGACATGTACAGGGTCAATTTTTTTTTTTAATTTTTAAATTCAATACTTGAGGGGATAAAATGTAAAAGAAAAAAAAATGGATAGGAATCGTGGTTGGGCCCTGCTGCTACTGTTGCTGCAATTGTTAAAGAGCACCGATGAAGTGCGAAGGGGGGTGGCCCTCACTAGCCCGAGCGAGTTCATCGCAAGCCAAGCAAGGGCTAGTGAGGCTCACCCATATCTGGATGATGTCCTAGGCTCAGGCTTAGGCAAGGCTCGCCCAAATCTGGGTGATATTACGCCCTCACTCGGGCCTGATAAGGGTCGTTAGCCCTCGCCTAGGGCCGATGAGGCCTCAACTAGGACTAGGGAGGCTTGTTGGCCATAGGTGAGGGTCGGCGTTGCCCAAATCTAGGCAAACCTTGCATGGGCCTTACCTAGATCGACAAAGGTCGCCCCCCCCCCCCCACTCCATTGTCGTTGGCGCCCCTCCAACGGTGGTAGTGGCAACGACAATAGACAAGGCATGACCCTACCTTTTCTTTTTCTTTTTCTTTTTTTTCCATTTTTTTACAATTATTTTAGTTTTTTTTTAAATTTACTATTTTAAATAAGATTTAAAGAAAAAAATAATAAAAAATGCCACATAAGATAAATAAATAAATTTTAAAATATCACTTCAGTATTTTTCTTTAAACAAATCGATAGTGTCAACAAAATGACTTGATTGCATTAATTTAATGAGTTTTAGGACTCAATTGTATTTTCACGATAAGTTTTGGGACTTACGGTGTACATATTCCTAAATTTAATAGTGGAATGTGAATTGCTTATTTTTTTTCGTTCAAGTTTTATGGATTATTGCAATGGAATGTAATTGAATTTGTCAAATTAAAATAATTAATGATATTAACAAAATTGGATTAATGTTTTTTAGCGGAACTTAATTCTAGGCTCTTTTCATTTTTATTTATTTATTTGTGCATTTATATATAAAGATATATTTAATATTATAAAGTGTTGGAACGTGTTGAAATTTTTTTTTTTTTCAGAAATGACTTGTCGACTTTTCGTGTCGTGTTTTGTTGCATGTCTCATGTTTATGTCAGTGTTATATAGCTAATTGTCACCAGGATCAAAAGACTAAAAATAAAATAAAATAAAATAAAAAAACTTTGCACTGTGAACAAAATATTTGGGTATAAGAGGTAGATTTCAGCTACATGGCAACGGTTGAAGTTGCACTTTTCTTGGGAACATAAGACCGACCATCATCGTCCTCGGAAAAGCACACCCATCATCCACATCCATACGAAAGCAGTAAAGCACCCATCAATTTGATCTCCACACTGTTTTTCTAAACGGAGGGTGGAAATTATGCCTGCAGATCTCAGTGAATGCGATGTCAACTTTCAATTGCTTTTGAAAGAGTAAAATCAATGTCTTAAATAGCTCGAAAGACCGGGAAGACCGATCATGGGCACACCGACACAGCTTGGAGCAAGTAGAATTCAAAATTTCCGGAATGACTCAGTTGGCGGAATCAGCCGGATTTGCTTACTCGGAACTTTGTCCCCAGTCGATCGCCAACGAGGACACTAGATTCATGTATGAAGCTTTTGAATATCTTAAACCCATTTTCACTCGGCCTGTTAAATCTCTAGCAACCCATTTACAACCTAGCTCTATATGTATAATTAAAAAAATGGGTCCATGACCCATTTTGATACCTCTATTGCAAAGATATTGGGTACTTGACTCCTCGTGTCTGAATTTACTAAAACAATGAGAAATCAATGTATCTCCCCTAGCTTGAGTAGCTCGACGAGAACTTGGAAAAAGAATGGCAAAAATTAATGACAATAACGGAACGCTGGCAAATTATTTTATCAAGCCAAATGAACGCTGCCACCATCGGACTATCATCCTTCACTGGCTGCAGCTGTGGCGGAGAAAGCCCCCGCGCAGCATCAGGTATCCAGGCGATGCCGAGCACGGCAAGGGGTATGAGGGGAAGAGTTCGGGATTGAGGAGAGGGCAGCATCGGTGCTAGCCGAGACGAAGAGGGTGGCGGAGGCAGGAGAGCATCAAGGGGTCGACGGGCGAGACGTCGTAGGTCCAGTTGCCAAAGTCGCCGGAGGTATTGAGGATGTTGCCGACTCATTGGAAGACAGACCAAGTCCAAATTTTATCTGTTTTTTTTTTAGGAGTGCAATCGAAATATTCAAATTTTGATATTTGACGGTGGGACCAGCAGATTCAACGGATATTATTTGAGTATGTGCTAGTATATGCTCTCGTGAACTATAAGGGACAGACCTAAATTGGATTTGGGATCAAGGGAAAGCATTGTTTCAGACGAATTAGCATCGGCCGGAGGCAAGTTCTTGACTTCTGGCCTTTGGTAATGTATATGTTATCGTATTCTGTCTTACTCTATCCAACTCGTATCTTGAAAGACCAACTCGATCTCAATTATTTCCACTATTACTTACTATTGACCATAATATTGAGACGAGTTGGTTAATATGAATAGGTCTACTCTATGCAACTATAATGAAGTCATAAAATTGTACACCAAGCTAGTGCTAAACGGTACACCTAAGTTTTTCACCTTAAAAAAAAGAAGAAGTGGTACACCTAATGTTGACACCTATTTTGAGCAAAATCTAGGAAAATAAGGAAAATAAAATTGCATTGGAACAAATAAAAGGAAAAAATGGGAAAATTGATTTAATTGATTATGCATGAAAGTTTAAAATTCTGATAAGTATTCGGATTTTGATAAATGCAGAAAAAATTGAAAAATCAAGTGAATAAGAGGCAAGAATTTTGCAAAATGGAAGAAATCTGAGCAGGATCGAGTTGATTACGAAATCACGTTCCGATTTGCAGATTTGATTTAATGCAACAGAAAATGGAAAGTCGAAAGTTATTATAAAAATGGCTATCTGAAAATCACTATAAAAGGAGCCATAACTTTCGTGAATCAAGAGGGCAAATTCAAGAAAAAAAATTTCATGTCAGGGGGACTTTTCTCCTACGGTTTTTGAGTTCAAAAATAATAGTCAAAAGTCAGCAGAGAAAGTACGCCAGAGAGAGAGGGACGTGCGAGTGGGGGTGAGAGTTGAGGAAAAAATTCGTGAAAAGAATTCGTTCAAAAAAAAAGTGCAAGGAAAATTCGGCAAAAGTGAGAGGACGTGCGACAGGTGAGTGAGAGGAAAGAGAGAGAAAAACAAAAACAAAAAGGGGAGAGTACTGTTTTTCTTCCTCGGCGCATCCGCTGTCCGTCCGCTGGCGGAGCCGCGCCGCGCCTCACCACCTCCCCGCCGCGCCTCCGAACGCCGGCGTCCCCCTCTGCCAGCCACTGCCGCTCCGCGAGCCCCCCTCGCCGAGCCTCTGTCGCGTCTCCGCTCGCCACCGCGCCTCATCCGCGATCTGCTGCCCGTGCCGCACCTCCGCGCTGCACCTCCGCAGCAACCCAGCTCCATCCGTGACTGCCCAGAGCTCCTCCGCCTCACTGCGTGACTACCGCCGTTCACCCTCGCGTCGAACGCCAGGCAATCCGACAACCGAGCCTCGCGCCACGGCCGACGCCGCCGCCCAACGACCCGCGACCCAGCCCCGACTCCGTCGCTGCCCTGAGTTGGAGCCCGCCGCCGTTCACTTGCAGCCGCTCCCTCCACCGGATTTCTGACGACCGGTCAAACGATCGCCCGGCGCCATTCCCCCGTCAATTCTCTTAGGTAGTTTTTATTTTTACTTTTTACTTTACTTTTCACTTTATTTATAGTTTAGTTCATTTTACTCTTTTTATTTGTTATGTCATCTTTTTGTGTATCTCACTTGATAGCATTTTTTAGTTTAGCTATTTAATTTGTAATTGTGGATGTTAATATTTGTGAATTTAGTATGCATTATCCATAGGGATTTTGTTCGAAATTAATGTAATTATTAATTTGACCCGAGAGACATCGGATCATTTTTCTAATTATTTTTTAATTTCTAGGCTTTTTTGATAGAATCTCAATCATAATAATGACTTAATTTGGTCCGTAAGACTTTAAGATTTTTTAATTATTTTAAGTTGTTGTGATGATTAGGGTTAAAATAATTGTTAATTTAACTGTGAGGCGACAGGTTATTTTTTCAATTATTTTGATCATTTATTTAGTGATTATATTAATTGTTTAGATTTAACCATTGTTTAACAATTATTCAACTTTAAAAAAAAGCTAAAAAAAATCAAAAAATCAAAAAATCAAAACATTCAAAAAGATTTGCATGAGCATATAGGACATTAAGGTTTAATATAATAGACACGTAAGTTTAATTAATCAAATTTTTTAGGATTATATTTCTAGGATTGCATTTTTAGATAATATTTTTAGGACTGCATTTTTAGATATTTTAAAAGAAATAAGTTAGGATTAGACTTAAATAGCCTTTTTAGAGTTTTAAATATAATTGGCACATTTTCATCCTCTTTTTAAAATAAAAATAAAAATAAAAAGTCTTCTAAGACAGAATAGGGTTTAAGTCAAATTAATCCCAAAAATGGATTAGAAGATTATTTTTTAGATAGATTAATTAGGGTTTTCATAAATTCTGAATTTCAATAAAAAAAATGCAAAAATACTAGATGCATGTTAACTAGTTTGCATAATAGAATCATTTAATCAGAATTTGTTAATTAGTAAAATTAGGTCATGAGGTGCATGTTAATTAGTTTGCATAATAGGCCCATTTAATTAGAATTTGCATATTAATAAAATTAAGTAATTTAGTTTTAAAATGCATTTTTAATAAAATAATTCTAATTTTTAAGAAAATCCAAAAAAAGTTGTTTGCTTGCTTTGTGTGATGCAATTTATTTATTTGAATGTTTTAATAATGGATGTGTACCGTGTGGCCACCACATTTGCATGATAATGATTTAGCTTAAAATAAATCCAAGTTGCTTAAAATATTTTGAAAATTAAAAGAAATGGTACCGAAAGGAAAGTTAGAAATTCTAATGTATGCAAAGTAAAAAGTACCCTTAGTCTCTGGTTCGTAGAAGTAAAATAAATCTCCATTTATTTTACTTAGGTGTCTAGTCAATCTACCATAAACCGATTAGTGGCGACTCTTAGATAATAACCTCTTGCATGTTAAATAATTGAACCTTAAGTCGCGAATTGGTATGGGCTTGGGAGAGCCCGAGCTAAGTTTAAAAATTAGCAGTCCATTAACCTAGTTTTAGGTGGTGCACCCGAAAAATAGGTCGCGACACCTAAGTATGCACATATCTAATTCCTTGTGGTTTATTTAGGGCTTTGGTTTCGATTTGCGTAGCTTGAATGCCATCCTCAATTTCCTGTGGGCGGGCAATGCAAAGTCATCACAAAACATATCAAATTAAAAATTGGATCAATGGAAAGTATTATTTGTATCAGCGTATAAATAATCGAGGCTCAAACAACAAAAATATGGTCTGTTATAATATTGGATTTGACTACCTTTGCACGGCGGTGTGTAATTGGGATTTGTTCAACTAAAGAACTGGGCGGATCGGCTGTTTCAACTGCGGGAATGCCTCTCTCTCTCTCTCTATCTCTACCTCTCTCTATTGACGAAATGTTGCTTCTTGCCATGATTTGAGCCATGGACTCCATGCTACAATATGAAGACACATGCATGACCACCTAAGCGAATTATTGTATTTGAGAGAAATAGTTTTATATGATATCTGTGAATCGGACTGGTCGGTTTAGAGAGGATTGCTTCATGGGCCAGCAGCTCATCAATACCCAATCTGATTTTCGAATCTGGGGACCACTGCTGAGGTTCCAGTTAAAAGACAGATACCGATCATCCATGGGCTTTTGCCAACAAATCGAGGGAAGTGTGAGTTGAAACTAATGTGTGTGCACTTGTATACCTAATTACTCTTGCATTAGATGCATTTAATAAGGTCATTTAATAAGGTCAGGTTTCACGGCTTGCATACCTCATCACCATGTTGAAAATTGCTTTGCATTGGATGCAGCCTACCCCGCTGGAATTGCTTTGCCCAGGCAAGAAAGTCGATGTTTTTACCCATGTTTGCATGTTCATCTTCTCAATTCCACGATTTCGGTAACTCTTAGAGGGATCGTGCTTCTTGGTATGACCTCCTTCTCTCACGCGAACTAATGAAATTCGTAACTATTCCCGCTCTTAGCTCAAGTAAATTGAGGCGCTCTTAGCTATGATCAAAGTTACCCCCACCAAATCTCGTATCATGACCGACTACTACGCCTTTCAAGTGGAAGAGAGGGTGGAAAAGCTCCATATCGAGGTTGAACTTGATATTTGCTTGATTCTTTGCATTTTGTTTCCTCCCCCCTTGGATGTACTCCTATCGATGGGGAGTATAAACCATACCCTAACTTTCCAAACACGCACTCTCTACAACACCGTCGGATTTTTGACACTTGTCGTTATTATCTACCTCCCCATCTCTCATACTATGTTAGAAAGCCCATTCTAAAAGTTTAAATTGAAAGGTAGGGAAATCACATGAATATAAAAAGTACATATGACCCATTTTCAAGAGGTATGGGACACCACAAAGACAAACCCTGACCAAATGCAAAAATAGGAGACAAATGAAATTATAACATTTGTATCAAAACCAAACTTAGGGTAATTCAATTGACTATTTGAGCGAGAGATAATCTACAATTGTGACATGTAATAAATTTTTGAAAAAGCATAGTCGTCAACCTATATCAAAATTGAACATATATCATGGTTTCCATTGGTGTCTGTTGGGAATAACGGATCCCCGAAAACCGGATTCGACATTGAATCGAACCCCTAAATCAATGCGGAAGACGAAGCCCGGGAAAACACGTATCACCGATCGTAAAGCACACCACGGATTCGAGCGTACCTTGTTAGCCACAGATTAAACACCGACACTGATTAGAGGAAGAAAACCTAGTCCTGTTCGATTCGATGGCGCCTTGAAGGGAAGAAGAACGATGCCGTTTGCCTTACTCTTCTTTTTGTCCTTTTTTTGGAGAGAGAGAGCACGCGGGAGAGGAGAAGACGTACGTTATGTTCCAACAGGTGTCTTCTCTCTCTCTCTCTCTCTCCTCCCTCTTATACGTCCCTCCATCCACGGGCTCTATTCTCGTGGGCCGGGCCTTTTGGCCAAGCATGGGCGGACATGCCTTAAGCCCATCACCAATTAAAACCATCATCTCCCACTCGCACATGGTGGGCTAAACAGGATTCTCTTTACCTTTCTTCAACATTCATATTGGTGAATAATCCGTGCGACCAGTATACTTTAAGAGCTCGTTGCTATACATCTGTTAGGAATATATAGCAACTCATAATAGGCGTCACACTTCGAGTAGATTTAGTATGCAGTACCCTAGATCGATCGATCACATTTATATCTCCCTTGATCTCTTTTAAACAATGATATATATATATTGTATTCACAATTATAATTATCACAAAGATAGTCATAATTGGTCGATCAGTGAATACAAAACCACAATGTGATTCTCCAAAATCGATCTTCATCTTTCCTTCAAACTCTCAATTTCAATCCAGCTTGCTTTTCTAGAAATGTCCCATTAGATCAAATCATCTTATGACCATTGGCAACACCCTAAGATAGCAAACACTAAATAGAAATCTTGAGAATAAGTAAGTGTCTTGAGGGGACTAAAAATTAAGGAACTCTTTTCCTCAAGAGTCTCACACGTCATAAAAGTTGAGATCAAACTTTTTGTCACTCTTATTGGTCGTCCATGCATACGTAGTATGAAATACATATTACGGTATTAACTCCTTTCCCATGGAGCGTATGTCTACACTTTTCAATACCGTACAAATGATAGTTCAAACATACCTAATGTCTAACTTGAGTTCACGTATCTATTCAATCACAAAATTCATCAGAACTCACATCTAGCATCATAGACAGATAAAGTAAAATATGTGGGTTATTTTACTTTCGGACATAGTAAGTATTATATCCTCATCTTAACACCTAGTTAAGGCGACATACGTGTTTTAAGCTTGAGCTCTCGATTATCACCTAGATAATAAGCTTAAAAATAGTCTCATCTCTATTTATCACATAGTAAATAGAGGCGATTACACGTGTGAGTGGGCTAATCTTATATATGTCCGACATACTTCTCAACTTAAAGTAATGCACTAAGTATTAAGATGCATAAAGATCAAACAAAGATTCATAGGCATTAATGATGAAAACACAAATTCATCAAATGTGAACACTTAGGGAAAATACAATATTCAGTACATCAGTCTCTACGCAATCCTAGAGATTTCATATAGCCACAAAACACATCTCTAGGTATTGGCTTTGTCATAGGATCTGCTACCATTCTATGCGTAGTATGTACTCTAAATTCACATATTTTCGTGCAATCATATCATTGACAAAATTATACTTGGTATCTATAGGTTTGGTCTTGCCATGATATTTTGGATCTTTGGTGTACCATTTTGCTGCTTGGCTATCACGCTTAACCAACAATGAATCTGCAGCACTTCCAATAACACCTAAATGATCCAAAAATCTCTTAAGTCAAACACCTTCTTATATCTGCCGACAATGCCACGAACTCAACTTCCATCGTGGACAAGGCTATACACTTTTGTTTCTTACTGCTCCAACATATGGTGCCATTATTCGGTAAGAAAACAAACCCAGAGATAGATTTTCTTTCATCTAAATCTCATTCCCATTCAGTATCAAAATAGCCTTTGAGTTGCAGATCATTTCCTTAATAACTCAGCGTATTATCAGCAGTCCCCTTTAGATACCTTAGTATTCTTTTAACGGCTTTCCAATGTGATTGACCTGGATTGGATTGGTATCTACTTACCATTCCAACTACAAAACATATGTCAGGTCTTGTACACATCATAGCGTACATCAAGCTTCCAACAGCACTAGCATAAGGAACATGTATCATTTGTTCCTTCTCTTGTGGAGTCCTTGGACACAGTCTATGGCTCAACCCTTCACCTTTTGCAATAGGAGTATATATGGGTTTACAATCTTGAAATCTCAACTTCAAGAATGTATGCAACATTACCCATGTCTTTCATCTCAAAGTTGGAAGATAACTAATTATTCACAGTATTTACAAACTCCATATTGCTTCCGGCAATTAGTATATCATCAACATATAATGATATGATCATAAATTGATCATTGGATATTTTGATATATACACAATGATCATCATCTATCATTGTAAAGTCATATGCCATTATGGCATTATGAAAACGTATATATCATTGTCTTGACGACTGCTTAAAGCCATATATCGACCCCCAAAGTCGACATACCTTTTCTTCTTGGCCTTTCACTATGAAACCAGCAGGTTGTTCCATATATGTTCCTTCCTCTAATTCTCCATTGAGGAAAGCAGTCTTTACATCCATTTGATGTAACTCAAGATCCATACTAGTCACTATTGCTAGAATAATGCAAATTAAGGTAAATCTCACTACAAGAGAAAATGTATCTTCATAATCAATTTCTTCCTATTGATTATACCCCTTCGCCACAAGGCGAGCCTTATGCTATTCTATCGAGCCATCAGCCTTTCGCTTTATTTTGAGAACCCACTTGTTCCCAATAGCTTTGTGTCCTTTTGGAAGATTAACCAATTCCCAGACTTTAGTTTGATTTCATTGACTCAATTTCCTCTTTCATTGCATGAATCCATTTTTTCCTTATTAGGGCAATTTAGAACCTCATTAATATTTATTGGCTCATCCTCATCTAGTGGAGCAACCATAAAAGTTTCCCTTTCAATGTCAAAACATCGACGGGGAATACTTTGGCGACTTATTTACCGTATGGGAGATTGTACACTTAGCACATCATTCCCCATCATACTCCCACTTGGATTAGGTAATGATGATGTCGTCACATCAGGTGGTTGTAATTGAGAATGAGTTGAATTCAATTCATCACATCTCATATTACTCCCATTTGGACAAACTCCACTGACATCATTATCTTGATCCAAGGTTTCAAATGGGGAGTTATTTTCCCTTATTTCGCCCCTCTTAGGAAATTCATCCACTAAGGATGTGACATCCCGTGATTCAAATTCAGTTATACTCCCACTTTCCTGCTCACCTATGAACACATACCTTTTTGAGTGTTCGCAGTATCTCATGAAAATACTCTTATTTTCTTTGGGACCCAATTTCCCAAACTTGTAAGAGGACTCATGAATATAGACAGCACAACCCCATGGCTTAAGAAAACTTAAGTCCGGTTTTCTAACTGTCCATAACTCACATGAAGTGGAAATAACTGATTTGGAAGGCATCCGGTTAAGTATATTGGCAACAGTTAACAACGCATCACTCTAAAAAGTGATAGGTAAGTTAGCATGCGCCATCTTGGACCTAACTATTCCAGTAGAGTTCTGTTTATTCTCTCTGCAACATCATTTTGTTGAGGAGTATATGGAATAAACAACTATCTTTCTATTCCTTTTTCATCACATAATTTTCTGAACTTATCAAATAAATATTCTCAACCTCGATCGGATCTAAATACCTTTATTTTCTTGTCTAATTGATTTTCTACCAGGTTCATAAACCTTATGAAACAACTTATGCTTCAGATTTATGAGAAATCAAATAGACATATCCAACTCGAGTATAATCATTTATAAAAAAAGTGATGAAATAAACAGCCCCTTGCCTTCCTCTCACATTCATTGAACCACAGACGCCCAAATGGATTAAATGCAGAGAAAATTAAGCTCTTTTACCTTTTCCAAATGGTTTCCTTATCATTTTCCCTACTAGGCAATGCTCACTTATGGACAAATCGACTTTTTCAATATTGCCCAACAAGCCCTCTTTGGCTAGTCTATTAATATGTTGTTGGCTCATATGACCAAATCTAGCATGCCACCATATTCACATCATTATTATATAAGGTAGAAGACGTGAAACAAGGGAATAACATATTGACATCATCACAGTCAACATTTAGTACAATAAAACCATTCAGTAAGTGACCACAACCATAGTAGTTTGTATCTAAACACAAATATACACCTTTATTACGGAAGTTCATACCAAAACCAAGCTTAACCAACACTAAGACAGACACTAAATTTTGACGAATGTCTGGAGCATATGGAACATCATGTAGGAACAAGGTGCGTCCACCACGCATGTTCAATTGGCAGGTGCCAATCCCTTTAACTTCATCTCTGGAGTCATATCCCATATAGATCCACTTAGTTCCAGTTGGTACTCGTCGGAATTCCACGAAGGATCCTCTATCCTTCGCTACATGGTCTATCGCTCATGAATCTACAGTCCACATAGGATTGGATTTAGCCAATATTTCAGAACTTGACACATAAGCAAAGTTCTTAAATGTACAAGAGGTGTTGACCTTTTTCGGCTCACTACAGTTGCGAGTATAGTGACATTTCTTATCACAATTGTAATACCTCACCCTTGACATTTTCTTCTCTTGAGGACGTTTTCCTCTCTTGTGTTGGTTAACTCTTGATTTCTTGCAATAAGGACTTGATCCTTTGCATTCTCACATATTGACCGAATCAATACGCTTGCGCTTAGAGCTCAAAGCCTTTTATGAGCTAGAACCAGCATTGCAAATATCTATTTTCGGCTCACATGCCGTCAAGCGGTCCTCTACCAGCTCAAAGCGACGCATAGCATCCTCAAGATCTTCCATAACATGGTCAAGAGCTTCTAGTGCTTCTTGCTTTTTCAGCACATATTGAATCTTCATATTCAATATTTCACAATTATTGCCATTCATATCAGCAATTACATTCTTAGTTGCTGAACCATCATTTTGAACACATCAGACATCCATGCACGAATAATTAATGCCTATCATTTATGCATCCCTATTTGCATAGACCCATCATATTAATGAATAATTTCAAATAAGGCTTCAGAATCAAATGGTCACTACGTTTCCAATCATCCTCCAAAAATCCTAACTTAAAACTATCATTAATATGATTGTCATATGCAAAATTAATTCTATGAAGCTACAAAAACTTCTAAAACTACCCACAAACTAATTACCCACAGCAACCAACAATAATGAAAGCAACAAATAATTGACATACAATTAAAAAAAAATAATGTTTTCAATTAATACAACTATACATTACACTAAGCAATATATACAAAGAAAAATATCAACATAGAAAGATATATTTAACCATAAAAACATCTCATAACTAATCTCAGAAATAAATAGGGAATGTCCATTCTAATCTATCAGTCAAAACATCTGAGAAAACTTAAGGCACATTTGCCAACCATGGAAAAAACTTTTGGAGAGCTTTCATGTCACCACCAAGGCGCATTTACTCTACGCCATGTGGCGCTCAATCTAAGGGTTGAAGTTTTGGCCAACTCAATCCTATAGTACTCTCTTACAAAAGCTTCCACTAGCCTTCTATAACCCGGGACCACGTTGACCTCCCATACTCGATCTAACACTGCTTGCCATTCAAATGGAAGAGTGTTCATCAAAGCCGGCACCATCTCAAAATCCGGCATAAGATAACCATTCCAGATTATTTCCTGTATCATCTGATTGACCCTGACCACATGTGATACTAAATCACCGTCATGCCACCGATAATCGCCTAACTCTCTCCCATCGCCTTTTAAGTCTTGCAATTTCCTCGTCCGTTCTCGGATTAAGTATCCTTGCATAACGCATCATAGTTCCTGCAACAAATGCAGAATTAAAAATGGATTACTTATAATCCATAATGTACAAAAGGGAAAATACATAATTTTCCATAATTCATGCAACAAATGCAGAATAAAAAAAATGGATTACTTATAACCCACATAAGCATGACTGAAAAAAGAAACAAATTCCTTTTTTTTTTTTTGGGTCAACGGTCAACAGTCAAAGTCAACGGTCACCGGTCGGTCAACGGTCGTCGGTCAACGGGTCAACGGGTCGGGTCAACGGGCGCGCGGGTCGGACCGGTCGCGAAGGTCGAATTGGTCGGACCGGACGGGCCGGTCGGACCGCTCGCACGGACCGACCGCACGTGCCTCGCGCATGCTGGGGATGACGTCACGCAGACGTCATCCGGCATGTGCCAGGCGCGTGCCTGCGTCCGCGAGTCGGGTCGGGTCGCCGGCCGGTGACCACTCGGCGAAACGTCGTCGGCGATGACGTCATCACGTGACGTTAGCACGCGTCGGTCTGCGGATCGGCGCGTGCCGGTTCGCCCACCAGCGGCATGCACGCGCCGGTTCGCCGACCGACGCGTGTGCTGCACGCGCTTGGCGATCCAGCGCCTCCGGGCACGTCGTGCCCACGCGCAGCGCCTTCCGGCCGCGCGTGTGGGCGCGTGCGGCGTCGCCCGGTGGCGCTCGACGTATCGCCAGACTCGTCTCGATGTCGCATTTCTTCCTATGCCATCACAATTTGATTTCGACTTACGAAAACTTGGAAAAATGGCCGAAAAGCGCTCGGGTGTCGGGATTTTTGCCCCGATCCGTACGGCCGAAGTTCTTTCGTGGAAAAAATCAATCAAAAACATCAAATTGATCGGGAAAAACGTGAACTAGGGCTCTGATACCAATGTTGGGAATAACGGATCCCCGAAAACCGGATTCGACACTGAATCGAACCCCTAAATCAATGCGGAAGACGAAGCCCAGGAAAACACGTATCACCGATTGTAAAGCACACCACGGATTCGAGCGTACCTTGTTAGCCACAGATTAAACACCGACGCCGATTAGAGGAAGAAAACCTGGTCCTGTTCGATCCGATGGTGCCTTGAAGGGAAGAAGAACGATGCCATTTGCCTTATTGTTCTTTTTGTCCTTTTTTTGGAGAGAGAGAGTGCGCGAGAGAGGAGAAGACGTATGTTATGTTCCAACAGGTGTCTTCTCTCTCTCTCTGTCTCCTCCCTTTTATACGTCCCTCCATCCACGGGCTCTATTCCCGTGGGCCGGGCCTTTTGGCCCAGCATGGGCGGACGGGCCTTAAGCTCATTACCAATTAAAACCATCAGTGTCAAAACTTATATATAGTCAATGAATAGACTCAAGATATTGCACATATAAGAGCTAGTAAAATCTTCCTTTGCACATATTAGGCCTATTCGGCTCTTTCTCTTTGCCGTCCTCTGTGGTTGCTCTGAAATCAACACAAGTAATCCAAGAATTCGAATACGAGGTCTTTAACAACACCTCTAGAACTTTGAATGCCTGGTTTAGTAGAGAGGTCGGGGTGAAGTACGTTGTGGAAGCTTTGATAGCTGCCACCGAGTTTGTCCTCAAGACAAATGAGATAATTACCATGAAAATCATAAACCTATTGTATAACGGTCAAACTAGTATTAAACTTTTTAATTTGGTTAATTTTTAATCCTAAACCTTTTGAAAATTTGCTAATATAATCCTTCCAACCAATTTTAATTGGAAATCGATGACATAAAAGCTAGGCGTCTTTCGTGCTTAGACCGATGCTGATGTAGACAATTTCTTCAATTTTGAAAAGAAAACGAAATTTTAGTATTTTATTTTAATCTTGTTTCTTTTCAATTATAGTCTTGCGAGGGTTGCCAACCATTGGGCAAGAGGCGTGAAGCTTAAGTTTGTTACGATCTGAGCACCTAGAGTGAGCAAGCCTGATACATTTAGGCTAGACTTCAATCTTAGCAACAGCGTGACCTGTGCATGTTCCTTTTATTGATAATGTAGTCATTTAAGTCATTGATTGTTTGAGTGCTACCACGGACTCCATATTATCAACAGCCTATATGGGCTTCCTTCACAGGGTCTATAGATAATATTCTTTCAGTGGGTCCAAAGACAATAAAGGGATTAGGCTATTTGGAACGTCCTTGTACAAACTACAAAACAACTCAACTCGAGAGCTATCTATGCCATTTCACAAGTAAAATTCTCATTGTCCATAGCCACTACAAATTCCTTCAATAAATAGATAATAAAGATTTGCTCAACTATAAACTATATTGAAACTTTCTAAGATGTGTTAGGCTTTCATTGTAGTTCGTGTTGTTTTATAACTAAAAATGAGGATTAGCATTGCCAGAGGCTTCATTGGACGGGTAGGCTGTCTCTTTACATGTCCAATTGTTATATATGAAGTCACAATTGGTTAAATTGGATGCGTATAGCATTAGACAAAGTAAGATACTCGCCTAGAGTCTCAATAAAAACAATTTTTAAAAAAAAAAGAACAAAAATCTAATCCTTAGGAAAAATGGGTATCAAAAGTTGACCCGCTTGGTCAACCAGTGATAAATATCAACGGGCCTGGAAAAGTCCAGGGGAAAAAAAATTAAAATGACGACTAAAAGACAATAATAACAAAAAGAGGCACGAGACTTTAAATATGTCATAATATTTCAATTTGACTAGCACTAACATAAAAGCAATTCTGAAAACCACTCATGACCCTAATATGAAAATGACACGCACTTTGAATCCAACCACATAGACACCGACACAGATACAAATACGCTCCCCTTGCTACCTTAAATGTATATGTAAAGCAAAGAAATTATGATTCGGGAGCCACAAAGTAGTTCAATAATGTCTGATGCTTCCGACAATGCGGGACTCCATAATAAAGTCATATGAAAATGACGTCATCCTAGGGTCATGAGTCATGACTATGGCGTAATAGTATTAGTCTATGACGACCATGGCATTGACTTCACTTCCACGGACGGAAGACATGGATACTCTTGCCTCATATGACAAAAAGCAAAACGATATGAAAAGGTACTTCCACACCCTTCATTAAAAATGAACTACTAAAGTCCCTTTGATGTAGATTCCCTCATTCTACTAACTAGAAAGAATGAGAAATTTCTTCTGCCGAATTTTCTGTTACGCAAGAAGTGGAGTCGGAGGCACAGAGGCATTTTCTTTTAGGACAAAATGCCCTGATTCATAGCACAAATAACAGCATGCGACATGCCCGTGGTTGTTGTCCAGCGAACATCCATGTTGCTGGTGAGATTGGGTAGGGGTTCAATTGAGATGAAATCACCAATTATAGAGCTTAGTTTGAGTCAAACAATGATCTTGGAGGTGCTTTGAGAAAAATGGTTAATATCACGAAAAATCTTAAACTGGTACACTTGTGATAAATTTTTAAAAAATTATTTTTTTACCACCAAAGACCCTAAATTGGTGCACTTATGAAAAATCTGCTCAAAATTAATTTTTTGGCTACTAAAAACCTCAACTAGTACATTTGTGATAAATTTACCCTTCATTAGTTTCTTTTAAATTAGATCAATATCTCAAAAAAACCTAAGACTAATAAACCTGAAACAAATAGAGAATAAAACTCCAAACTAATACCCTCGTCAATTACTATATGTCATCCAATTTAGAAATTTTGATGATAAAATTTAACGGAATCGAACTTATGGCAATTTAACTGAGCAAGAGTTAATCTACAATTGTCACATATAATAAATTTTTGAAAGCATAGTTGTCAATTATATATCTTCCGTGGTTTTCACCGGTGTCAAAAATTGTATATAATCAACAAATGGATTCAAGAGATTGCATAGATAAGGGGTAGTTAAGTCATCCTTTACAATAATTAGGCCTACTCGGTTATTTCTCTTCATTGTCTACTTTGTGGTTGCTTTGAAACTAACACAAGCAATCCAAGAATTTAAATGCAAGGTCTTTAACAACACCTCTAGAACTCCAGATGCTTGGTTTAGTAGAGAGTTCGGGGTGAAATACACTGTGAAAGCTATGCCAGCTGCCCCTAAGTCCATCCTCAAGAAAAAATGGGAAAATTGTCCCCAAAAAAAATCATAAATCTATTGTATATCAGTCAATCTAGTTTTAAACTTTTCAATTTTGTTAATTTAATCCTAAACATTTTCACAATTTGCCAATATAGTCATTCTGACCAATTTTGGTAAGAAATTGATAATGTAGATGCTGACCATTCTATGTGGTTAGACTGATGCTAGCTTGAATAATTTTTCGATATCTTTTTTATAAGCTTTTTTTTTTTTTTTATCATTTTCTCTTTTCCTTTCAACTCTAGGTTGGTGAGGGTTGTTTGCTGACCCTTGCCAACCTATAGGCGAGGTATGCAAAGCCTAAATTTGTGATAGTCAAGGCTAGCGAGCCAAGCTTCAATTTAAACAAAAGCTTGGCCTATGCACATTCCTACTACAGATGATGTAGATTAATATAATCTAAATCATTGATTGTGTGAGTGTTTACCATGAACTCTATTCACATGGGGTCTATAGATGATGTTCTTTCAATGGGTCAAAAGACAATCAAGCAATTAAACTACTAGAACTACCTTTTACAAACTACAAAACAATTCAACTCGAGGGCAATATATGCCTTTTCATTAGTGGAGTTCTAGTTGGTATTCGGTTCAAAACTAATGCACACCGGGACTAAACAGAACTTTAGACACCCGTATTGAAAGGTCCAGGAAAAAACAATTAAAATGACAACTAAAAATAATAATAATAAGAGGTACAAGACTCTAAAAGATGCGATAATATTTCAATTTGGCTGATGAAAAAAAAAAAAATCGATTCTGAAAACGAAACAAGACCCTTATATGAAAACGACATTGCATTCTGAACCAAACAAATAGACATTTGCTTGAATAAAAATACAAATACGCCCCACTGCTGCCCTAAATAAATGTAGAGCAAATAAATTTTGACATGGAGGTCCAGAACCTTTCAATAATTCGTATGCAGTGACTCCTCAATCTGATGCATCTGACAAGATGGATCGATTCACGTGATAATGTAATAATTTGGCCTACGAAGACCATGGCATTGACTTCACTCCCGCGCTCTTAAGATAAAACAAAACACACGACCCCAATAAAAAGAAAAAAAGATAACAAAACGACAAGGAAAGGTACTTCATTAATAAAGTCCCTTTACTGCATATTTCCCGTTCTACTAAAAAAAAAAAAAGTGAGAGAGAGAGAAAATGAGAAATTTCTTCAGCAGAATTTTCCGTCATGTAGCCGCAGTGGCGCGGAGGGGCCTGGAGGCGTCTTCTTTCAGACAAACAATGCCCATGTCCATGGCTCGAATAATGGCATGCGACACCCACACAGTCATAGTCCGGTGAACATTTGTGTCGCCGGTGAGATTGAGGGGGCTTCAATTGAGACGAATTCACCAAATTATGGAGCTTAATTCGAGGCGAACACTGATCTCGGAGGTGCTTTGGGAGAAATTCCCCACCCCCCTCCCCTCCCCTCGAGGAGGGTTTTCCAGACTTTCCCGCTTTTTAATTTTCCACGTGATTAAAAAGCCAATTTATGACAAAAAAACTGACCTTTGGCCACAAACGAATGTCACACGATTCCAATGCTTGTTTTCCTTTAACAAGTGGTCCTACTTGGTTGGATCTGTGCTTTGATATTGTCAAGATTTTATTGAATAGTTGGGTTATCATGAGTGGTCATATGCTTCTCGATATTCGGAAACTCTATAAAGTGGATCAATAATTTAACAGATGTCCAAGTCCAAAGGTGTCCCGAGAAGAGAGAGACCATTATTAGTTCTGATCAAATGGAGCAAAGGTTGTTGGAAGCAACTCAAAAGGGCAATATCCATGCGCTGAAAGACTTGATCGGCAGCAATGAACTCATCCTCGAGGAGATGGCTCTCAAAGAAGCCGGTCACACGTTGCTGCACGTCGCTTGTTTGGGCGGCCATTTGGATGTCGTCCGAGAGCTCTTGAAGCATACGCCGAAGTTTGCCGAAAAAGTGGACCGGGATGGTTTCAGCCCGCTGCACATCGCGGTGACGTTGCTATCGCGGAGGAGCTCTTGAAAGTGGGTACACACCTGTGCTCCGTGGAGGGATGGGAGAGAAGAATCCCTTTGCATTATGCTGTCATCCATGGGGAGGTCGATGTCATGGAGATACTACTATCCACTTCACCTGAGTCTGTTGAAAAGAAAACAGCCCGGAAGGAGACCGCACTTCACCTCGCCGCGAAGAACAACCGTTTTAAAGTGCTGATTCGGCTGGTGGAGCATCTGAAGCAGCACAAGAAGGAGCAATTGATCAATTGGAAGGACCATGAAGACAACACTGCCTTGCATATCGCTGCCGCTAGCAAAAATTTTGAGGTAAGACTCGCTCTCCCTTATTTTATCGCACTTTTCTTTTTACATTACTTTAATGAGGGTGTTAATTTGGTATCCCTACCATATGCGAAAATCTTCCATGCAAATGAATTTATTTGATCATCATGGGAATATAAGATGTTTTGTCTATGCAAAAAAAAAAAAAAAAAAAATGTGTAGTATTTTAGGGCTTATTTTTTTTTACTCCAAATAGTATTTGATTATGTTCTTTTGTTCCTCGGAACAAAAAAAAAAAAAAATAGAATTCCTTTTAGTAAAATTTTTGTTCTCAAGAATAGATTTAAAACAAATTAAGAAGTAGAAAAAGTAGCATTTTGTTCCCCGAAACAATTCCTATTTTTTCTTTTCTTTTATCTCATTCTCTCCCTCTTTCTTCTTCTTCCCTTTGGCCGGCGACCTCGCCGGAGTGTTACTAGGGGCAGGTTGAGGTCGACAGCTCCTAGCCAAGGCGAGGTCGACCTCACGCCCAGATTTGGCCAGGCGAGCTCACCAGACCTTGCCCTAGCCTAGTGAGGCTTTGACGAGCTCATCGGACCTTGCACAATCAGTCGCTGGCCACTGTGGCCGATGACCAGCTACAAGGAAGAATGAGGAAGAAGAGAAAAATAAAAATAAAAATAAAAGAGAGAAAAAAGAAGAAGAAAATATAATAAAAGTATTAAAAAATTAAAAGATAAAGAATTTAAGAATTTTACCAAACACATTTCTATCCTAGCAATAGAGATTTTTGATAGTTACCAAACACTTTTTTTTGCTAAAAAATTGTTCTTGGGAATAGAATCAGAAAAAAAATCATTTTTGATAAAAAAAAAATTGTTCCTTGGAGGATAATGTTTACCAAACGTGCCCTTAATGTCTGAAAATCAATGAGAATAAACAAAGATGGGAAAGAGTTGCAGGTGGACGACTTCCTACTTCATGGGCAGGCTCTGGAGTACGAGGTCGTGGAGGTGAATGACCCAAACGAGAGTGGCTTGACGCTTCTAGATGTCTCAACTCCCTTGCAGAGGGGAGCACCAAATAGAGAGATCACAAAAATTCTCGCACGAGTGGGAGCCAACACAAATCAATCATCAAAATCAGACGACTATGGTTGGATTTATGAAGCCCTACTGGTTGTTGCTGGGCTCATCGCCAACGTGACCTACCAATCCGTGCTTCAGCCTCCAACCGTTATAGCACGTGACAGGGCCGATAATAATTCCGAGGAATCCAAGGGCCTCAGTGCCCCTGCCCCTTCACCCGGGACCAAGGAGAAAATAACTTATGGTGCGGGCCTGGTGTATATCCTTTTCCTGGGAGGCAACACATTCGGATTCTTGGTGTCAGTCCAAATGATCATTTACCTCACCAAAATTTGCCTCACAAAAATTTCCCCCAAAATTTCCTCCCCCAGGTTCCGCTACTTGATGGGGCTGATTATGCTATCCTTGATGGCAATGGTTCTAACTTACTTTTGCTTCACTTTATCTCTGCTGATCACATCAACGCGTGGTTCGGCAACTGCAACTGTGCTGCACGTGTTGCCTCTTATGATAGCAGTTTTTCTTCTACTAATACAGAAGGGGCTGGTAAAAGTTTTAGAATTTTCTCGGGACAGCTTTTCGATTAAAGAACTTCAGCAATCCGTGCAAAAGTAACTAGGACCAAAAGTGGTTGTCAATGATGGTAGTATTTCTCTTTCCTTGATGTTGAGTTAAGACACGCAAGCCTTTAACAGTATAGTTTTGGAGTTTGTTTGATGAGGTCAGGTATTAGATTGATGTCCCTGATTCTCTGTAGTTGAGTGTGTGATGTCTGCAAGTGATCCGCTATATTGTATCTCCCTAATAAATTGTGTTGTGAGTTTATATGAAGTTTGTAACTTAATGGATAGCGGTTGACATTTTGAGATATGATTTTGCGAGTTCAAGCACTCATTTGGTTTTTGCTTCTTCAGCTACAGAGAATGAATTTCTCTACTAGAGCAGGTGGAAGAATTAATGAAGGTCGAGCATGGAAATAGAAAAAAAAAAACATAATGGAGGTGGCAAAGACGGAAGAAGAAGCAGAAGAAGAAATAACACATAAGGAAATAGAAAGAACAAAAGGTTTTTCTATTAAAAATATCTAATTGAGCTGAAATTGCAAATCGTCAATGATGCGTTGAGGGAGAGTGCATATAGAATTGGCACACTGAACTTTAATAGCAATGTTGGATGTAGAGTTAACGTGGAGTCAGATTTCGGAAAAAAAAAAAAAGAAAAAGAAATTTGTTTTTTTATTTGTTGATTTATTATAAGATTAAAAAAGCGCGAAACGGAATTGAGATCCAATCAAAAGTGGATTTTTTAAAGTGAATTGGGGCTTTAAAATAGGTAGACTAATAAACTTATAAAAAAGAACACCCAATAACTCCACGAGCTTTTCAAACCTCGAAGGAAATAGACACTTCGTCTCAATAATATAAATAAAAGGGAAAAAGGCACCAAAAACCCTTAACTTTGCCTCGAGTGACAAATTTACCTCGAACTTTGTTTTGTGATGTAAAAAACCCTGAAGTTTGCTAACTATGATACATTTAACCCAAAATTTTATTTGTAACACAAAAAACCCCGAACTTTCATTTGTGTGACACATTTACCCTAAATCATAAGGGCGTTTTGGTCTTTTTACTTTTAAAAACTTTTTTTTTCTTTTTTTTTTCTTCTTCTTTCTTCTTTTTGTCGGCCATGGTGGAGCCGGCGAAGGGAAGCCGGCGTCCGGCGAGGGCCTCCCTCGCCAGATCTAGAGAGGGCACCCTCTCCTAATGCCGGCGAGGGCTCCCTACGCCCGGCGCAGGCGAGGGCAGCCCTCGTCGACGTCGGACAAGGGCCTCCCTCGCCAAATCTGGCGAGGGCACCCTCACCCAACGCTAGCAAGGGCACCCCTTGTCGGCATCAAGTGGCCCTAGCCAGCCCAGGCAAGGGCAACCCTCGCCTGACACCGGCGAGGGCAGCCCTCGTTGGACGTCGGCTTCCCTCCGTGGGCTCCGCCATGGCCGACAGAGGGAAGAGAGAAGAAGAATAAAAGAAAAAAAAAAGAAAAAACATGAAGAATAAGACGAAAATACCCTTAATGGGGTAAATAAATCACAGTTAGCAAACTTTGGGGTTTTTCACATCACAAAACAAAGTTCGGGGTAAATTTGTCACTCGAGGCAAAGTTTGGGGTTTTTGGTGGCTTTTTTCCAAAATAAAATGAGTCTCACATCACGATTGTGTATGAACTTATCTCATGTTTTCCTTTTCCTCACAAAAAGACGGTGCTTAGTTATGAACTCCATCAACCATAGAAAAAAGGTGCTTTCATAAGTGCCGTTCATGCCACAACTTTAGGAGTATAAAATTAACTTTCACTAAAAATGAACTACCAAAGTCCCAATTGTATATCTCCTCGTCCTACTAATTTAAAAAATGAAAAAAAAAATTCTATTGAATTATTTATTACTAGACTGTGATAAGATTAGTATTGTCAATTTTACATGATTACTAAAACAAAAAGACGAAAAGATAATGGTGTTCCATCACCTATTTGATGTGATGAGAAGAAAATTTGTATGATCAACAATAATTTCCACCTTTCTAATACTTAAGAATTCGAAATTTGAAATTATTGTAAAAAGCCACGCGTCTTGATAGCTCCTTTGTGAGCTACCCAACCTGTCAAATTACTCTAGTGGGCTGATAGAATTATGTTCTTTATTTAAGACGCTAATACCCACACGCTTCAGCCCCAAATTAGAGAGAAAGTATTTCTTCCATTTCTTTAGATAATATCCCTGAATTTTACATTCCAAAGTTTAAGGACATACTAAGGTCTGAATTTTTCTTCTCATGTTCTATGTGCATTTCACTTTTTGTGTTTTCCCATTTTCTGACTCTTTGGCATCTCTTCTTCATCTAATTTCCTCACACGAGGAGTTTCAAAGTTAACTAACCCAGTCTACCAGTGTTTGGCTTAGAGATAAAGAGGTTGGTTGTCTTCCCCTACATCATGAGTTCAACTCTGATTGTGAATAAACCTTTGAACAGCTCGTGATGCTTAATTGCAACATATCTTGTGTAGAGATTTTGTAACTATTAGCATCTCGATGGGATTTGGGTCATGGATAGGATAGAGTAATTATCGTTCCATACGAACATTAGATAATAAGTGTGAGATTAGTGACGGTGACAGAGGGCAATCATTTGAAAAAGTCAAAAAGGAAATTGGCTTGGGCATTGACTATATTTCCACCGAAATGAGTTAACTGAAGAGAAAAGACGATGCCTTTATGATATATGGGGTTTGCCAATGAGAAACACGGGTGTATTCTACCAAAAAAAAAAAAAAATGTCGAATACTTTTAAAATGCACAAACTTTAAATGGAATCTTTACTTTGGCCCGAACTCTCTCTCATAAAATAATCATCAACTCTTATTTTGTACTTGAATCTTAACTCCCTAAAGTTTTCATCCAATATTGCCGCTAAAGGTCTGCATGCCAATTTCATGTGTGCATGTCTCTCTTCCGCTCAATTTGATATTTCTTTTATAGAAAAAATAAATTTTTTTCTATTTCCTTATTTTCATTTTCTCTTCTACGCTCCTTGCAACCTTCATTAATGGAGGTGGAGCTACTCGAGCTCAAATATGTATCGACAATTTTCATCTTAAACTCTTTGATTTGCCTTCTATCTCAGCTCCTATTCAATTACAGCCACCGACACCTTAGTTTCACATGACACCAGACAATGAGCCATAACCATAATAGATCTAAATGTGCCCTTTGTGAATAAAAAGGTGTAAAGCCACAACGTTAAATTAAATTTATATTATGCTTATCAACAGTCTAAGTGAGTTTAGCTTCACTTAACCACATCTATTCCATCTCCCCGCCTTTGGTCCCTATAATAATAATGTGGATGCACAAATGCAGGCCCTTAATGATGAGAGAGAAGGAACGACAACACGAATGACCTTTTGTATCACGATCCCTCCTCCCTTATTCTACTTCTGATAACTAGGAAATTCTATATATCTCTCTTGATTTTGCAAATCTCCCTTAATTCTTCATATCTCTCAAGATTGTGCATATCTTATTCGATTACTAATATCATTTATCAATTCTAATTGATTGTAAATCAATATTGTAATATCTTGTTAACTTAGTCATCTTCTATAGCCTTATGGAACATGCAGAATAACGCAATTATTGCTTCTGCATATTCTTAATACAAATGATTAGAGTCAAGTCATGCCTTAACTTATTTCGGATGTACAATTGACATCTGAATTTTGATCATTTTATTAAGGGATTTATCATGTAGAAAATTATGGATTAATTTTTGATCTCATATAGATATCGGGAGCATTAGCATCACTAGTATCAATTAAAAAAGGAAATCTAAATTTAAAAAAAAAATACAAATTAAATTAAAAATTGTATTATTAAAAATTAGTTAATTAAAAGATAAGTAAAATAAATAATGTTTTTTTTTTTTGGTGAAGTTAAGAGAGTAAAATAAATAATGTTCATAGCGTATGTTTTCATTAAAATGCATTGCATGTAGACAGTAGGTGCATTTTCATTACTATCAATAATTATTAATTTTTTTAAAAATCAATAAAAAATCGAAAATCAAAAAAATAAAAAAATAAAAGAAAGCGAGACTGGGCCGAGGGTAGGCCGGCCCGGCCTTCTTTCTTTTCCCTTCTTCCTCTTTCTCATTTGGGCCTAGCCTATTTTCCCCCTTGGTCCATGGCCCGGCCCACAGGCCCCTCCCCTCCTCCTTCTCCCTCGCGCGTTGCACGCGGTCTGCAAAAAGGGGGAGAGGAGGTACAGAGGTAGAACGGAAGCGACGACCAAGGCTGGCGGTGGCAGGGGCCATGTGCGCCTGCCGGGCGGGCTTAAAAGGGGGAGAGGTCTTTGGTGAAAGTGGAGGGGGGAGAGAGAGAGAGGGGCTCTGGTCTTTTCTCGAAGTTTTGGGCGAGAAGAGGGGTTCGTTGGGCGAGAGAGCTTGAGGGAGCGAGAGGGGGAGAAACGGAGAGTGACGGGGAAGAGGGAGACCCGGAATCCACCTCAGCCGAGAATCGCTCGGCCATCCCCGAGGCGAGCTTGCGCCTCCTAACCGAAACCACTAAGCCACAGCTTCCCTTTCCTCGATTTCAAGTTCTTCCGGTGAGTTCCCCGGTTTGTGGTTCAACCCGTGTCGATTTCCTAAGGGCGCGTTTGTTTGTATTTCTTTTTTTTTGTTTTTAGACACTTTTTCTGTTTTTTTGTTCCTAGGAACAAAAAAGGAACAGAAACGCGTTTGGACGCGTTTCTGTTTCTTTTTTGTTCTTTTGTTCCCAGGAACAAAAAAGAAACAGAAACAAGAAACACAAATTTTGTGTTTCTTATTTCGAAACACAAATTTTGTGTTTCTTGTTTCGAAACACAAATCGAAAACAAAAAAGGAACAAAATTGTGTTCCTTTTTTATTTCTTGGATAGTGCTCGAACGCGCCTCCTCTCCCCCCCGCGACGAGCTTCCTCCTGCGACCTGCGACAAGCGACGAGCGACGAGCTTCTCCTCCGGCGACCTGCGACGAGCTTCTCCTCCGGCGACCTGTGACGAGCGACGAGCTTCTCCTCCTCCGACCTGCGACGAGCGTCTCCTCCTGCGACGAGCGCCTCCTCCTGCGAACAGAGAATTCCATCGTCTTCTCCGGCGCCGACAGCGGCCTCTGTCTCGACAAAGAATCGCTCCTTCACCAGTAAACGTCGTCCACCGTCCTCCTTCACCGATTGTCTTCACTTCGGCGAGAGCTCGAGTGTTAGGGCTCGCTCGAGCGCGCTTGCCTAGATCTCGCGAGCCGCTGAAGGAAGTCTCGCAGATCCGGGCGAGCGTTGCTCCCCGCATCCGCGATGCCCGGCTCGTCTGCTCGCTCGAGATCTGGGCGAGCGAGCAAAGCAGCGACCGTCGCTGCTGCTCGGGCTCGGCTCGAGCGAGCGGAGCAGCGAGCGTCACTGCTGCTCAGGCTGGGGCTCGGCTCGAGCGAGCAGAGCAGCGAGCGTCGCTGCTGCTCAAGCTCGGCTCGAGCGAGCAGAGCAGCGAGCGTCGCTGCTGCTCGGGCTCGGCTCGGGCTCGGCTCGAGCGAGCAGAGCAGCGAGCGTCGCTGCTGCTCGGGCTCGGCTCGGGCTCGGCTCGAGCGAGCAGAGCAGCGAGCGTCGCTGCTGCTCGGGCTCGGCTCGAGCGAGCAGGGCAGCGAGCGTCGCTGCTGCTCAGGCTCGGCTCGAGCGAGCAGGGCAGCGAGCGTCACTGCTGCTCAGGCTCCAGCGAGCCGCTCGCTGTGTGTCGGAACTGGAACCATCGGCGGCTCTTCTGCCGTGCCCAATGGTGCTAGCACTGGTGATGGGGAAGGGGCACGAAACGGGGCAAATAGCCACCACCATCTTTCATCAACTTCTGCAACAGTATTTCAAATTTGATCCTCCCTCTTTGATGAATTCTTGAATTTCTTGTGGTTGTTTTGCTTCTGGTCGTCCGGAATCAGTCCCAAAATTCATCATTTTCCCGTGTTTCGCTTGAAAAAGAATAGATGGCCTGGTTTCAACAGAGGTAACGAGCCGGCGAGCGAGTTCGGTTTGACCGTGAGTCGGTGTGGGGTTTGCAGCGGCCGTGTTGAAGGGTGGTTGGGCGGGCAAAGGTTGGATCTTTCGGTTTCTCCCCCCGAGCACTTAAGCACTTATAATTTTTCTCAATCTGGCAAGAAATAATTATTAAATCTCGCTCTCAAATCTCAATTTCGGAACTCTTCTCTCCGTCCATCACTACAATACCAAAATAGTCCACCGCGCTTCATCACGTACGAGAGAGAGCGCGAGAGATACATTCATGGAATAAATATACAAGGCAAGATCACGAGAGCACGGAGCTGTCATTTAACCGTCACTAGTTGCTCTCTTCAAATCTGACCAAACCCTTCTCTTGCTCGCTTTGCCATGTATGAGCAGAGCATATTCATCCCGGTTCATTCTCTTTCCGGGTCTTCCAAGAACTGACCATTGGGCTCTCAATACAAAGGTAAATACTCTTTCTTTTGTGCTTGTGTTGATTGGTTTTCCTTGGTTTCTTCATTTGTCTATCAAAGGATGTTTATCAATTGATTGGTTCTGGCAGTCTATGCATTTACTTGTTTTTTGAAATGACAAAACTAGCGGTTCACTAAGAACAAGGAGGAATATTCCAACGTATACGTGAATATGATGTATTGATGGGTGTTGTTAGATCTGGCCTTTGCTGGCGTTCCTCGACACCATGACGAGTTGTTGTTCTGTTGATCTTTGTCCCACGATCCTGTTGTCCCGCGATCCTGTTGTTCTATGGCAAATATCTCCTGTTGTTCTCAATTTGCGTTTTGTCCCGTATTGCTTGGATTTGGTCTAATATTAGTATTTTCTGTGTGTCTCTATGAACCCTTGCGACTTAGCCACATTTTGATCCAATCGGAAGTCGAGGAAGAAAAAGGAAAAAATGGGTGTTAAAAGTGAGAAAGACAAAAGGAAGAAGATGACGCCCGAAGAAGAGAACGTGTAGAGGGGTAGACTAAAGGGGAGGAGAAAAATAAAAGTGAAAGAAAAAAAAAGAACAGAAAAAAAAAAAGGCACGTGAGAAGAACAACGTTGTCAACTTGTTCATTTAGTACATTCTTTGTGAATCTATAAGAACAACGTTGTTCGACTTTTTTTTGTAGGAATGTTGGGGATTATACATTATGTGAGATCCTTGATATCTTATGACTATAATGCTTCGATTTTTTCTCTTTAAGTTATGGATTTGCAGAGAATGGAGGTTGCTGTTTCGTTGTTGCCTTATTGCTTATTGTCTTGAATTTTTCTTTACTTAAGGTACATCCTCAATTGGTTGATTCATTCTCAGGTGAACGCTGATGCTTTGAGAACTTCGGTGGATCCATCCAAAGTTCCGCCTTGCCGGTGCCAATCCACGAAGACATATTCTTTTTCCCTTGCTCTGTTCGGAATTTGCCAGTCCCTGCCACATAAATCGCAATTTGCTGGATTTGGAAACAATCATCCACACGCTAAGGTTGGCCTCTCGGCTTTTTTTTTTTTTTCATTTTCTTAATCTTAGAGATCTTATAATTTAGTTGGACCATTCACAAAATAGGATGGGGTATACGGATCCATATAGGTTACCGTGCTAATTTTGTATATGGCGTGTAGTTCTTACGGTTTTATGTTAATGATTTAATTCATAACTCATGTGATGCTCAACCGGTCGAAGATTCAATGGCATCCGAGAGACACTCATTCAATGCAAAGTGGACGGAGTCTGTAACCAATATACTTATCGGTTTATTGGTGGATGAGGTCAAAAAGGGAAACCGCACCTCTTCCACTTTCAACAAAGTCGGGTGGAGGAATGTACAGTCCGAACTCGCAGACAGACAGATTCCAATTTACCATGGTTCAGCTGAGGAACAAGGTAAACAAACCGAAACAACAAAGATGGCAGTTTTCACAAACTCATTTCTCAGTCCGGATTTGGTTGGGATAATGTCAACAAAAGAGTTACTTGTCGACGATCCAAGTGTATGGGAATCTCATATCAAGGTATTTCTTAACTTTGTGGTCATTTTGATATCATTACGATGTCAATTATGAAATGTATGATTATATTGCTGAAATGTCATTATTGTAAAAATTGTAGGATAATGTCGAGTGGGCAAGATTCAGGAAGAATGGACTTCCTCGCATCCGAGCTTTGTATTATTTTTGGTGGTACATATGCTACTGGGAATTATGCCGTAGGATGTGCTGAAGAAGACAATCTGTCGGATGATGATGACAATGGTGATGACAATGTACGGGGTGACAATAGTGGTGGCGGTGCAGATGGTGTCAATGCAGGTGGAGGTAGTGACTATGATGGTAGCAATGCAAATGATTTCATTGGATACCATAGTGATGACAGACTTTTTACAACAAACGATATTGGAACTTCAGCTCGTGGGAAGCACAAATTGAATAGAACTCCAAATAGTAAGCGGAGAAGAAAGAGCAACCAATCCAGTTTTGATGAAACTTGTAGAGCCATACAAGATTTTCTAAAAGTTAAGTCACCAAGTCCATCTGGTGATGGCTCTGCGAGCTCAGGGACTTCACAACCACCTGTTGACCCTTTCTCCGTATCTATCGGTCCGATTCTAAACAATATGCCCGAGCTAGAGCAAGATGTTTACAATAAAGCAAAGGAACGAGCATGCGTCAATCGTGAATGGAGGGAGGCTTTCATTACATGCATACCTGCAAGGAGGATTGGCCTTCTTCAATTTCTTTAGTAGATATTTGGAAATATATTATGAATTGCATGGAGTTTCATTAGACTCGTATGACGTATATTATCTATTAATCTTTAGTTTATTCAAATATGATTAGTGTTGAGACTCTTGTAATATCTTATTGAGATTTTATGACTTATGTTATTAATTATTATTAGGATGTGTTTTCAAAATCTATATTGATGTTTTGGTCATTTTTGTGATTGTATAGGTACTATGGAAGGGGGATCAAATAGTGTGTCTAATGAGCAAGTACAACCGCTTGAACAATTCTCGGGTGATGACATTAACATATTGGTAGCGTGGCTCGCTTAGCTGCGATGGAGACATCCCTCCATACGAGAGAACCTATTAGGGACAGTCAATTATCAGGAGGAGAATGGATAAGGGAGATTGTTCATGGACATTCAGATAGGATATATGAAGCATTTAGGATGGAGAGACATGTTTTTCTGAATTTATGTGACTTAATGAGGGTAAGGGGTTGGTTGAAAGATAGTCGATTTGTTCAAATAGATGAACAAGTTGGGATATTTTTAAGTGTGGTTACTCACAATAACTCAAATAGAGATTTATGTGAGAGATTCCAACATTCAGAGAAACGATCAGCAAGTATTTCAATAGAGTGTTGAAAGCAATGATCAAATTTTCAAAGGAGATAATCAAACCACCGTCCTTTGACGTCATTCCACAAGAAATTCTTATTGATCCTAGTCATAAACGCTATTTCAAGGTATGATTTTTATATTAATTTTATACCGTCAAATACATGTAGTTGATAATCTTATATGATATTGATTGTTAATATATTAACAGGGCTGCGTAGGTGCTATGGATGACACCCATATAGATGCTACCGTTCCTCGTGTCTCAAAGAGATTCCATTTAGAGGTAGGAGTGGGAGAACAACCCAGAATGTGCAGTGTATTTGCTCTTTTGATATGAAATTTACTTTCGTGTATGCTGGATGGGAAGGATCTGCCAACGATTGTCGAGTGCTTTCAGCAGCACTCGAAAATCCGCAACTGCAATTTCCCCGACCACCACCTGGTATTTACTTTGTTTATGAAGACAATTTTATGATTATATATTATGGTTCAATATCACAACAAAATTAAATTGATAAGCATGTTACAGGGAAATATTACGTGGTAGATTCAGGTTATGCAGCACTTCCAGGATTTTTAATTCCATTTAAAGGCGATCGGTATCATCTAAGCGAGTATAGAGGGAATGGGGGACAACCAAGGACAGCAAGAGAATTGTTCAACAAAAAGCACTCTTCATTGAGAAATGTAATTGAGAGGTCATTTGGGGCATTAAAGAATCGATTCACCATTTTGAGACAGATGCCTCCATTTACAATTCGGAAGCAAGCACTTGTTGTAATTGCTTGTTGTGCTCTCCACAATTACATTCGTGATCAAGATGCGATGGATAGAAACTTTTCCATATATGGAGATCCGGAATATCCATGCGGACCTACAGAATTGGAGGTTGCAGATGATACATTGCATGATTCACCTGGAATAAACATGCTTAGGACAAGGATTGCAAATAAAATGGCGATGGATCATAATATGCCTGAAATTTCATGACTTTGTGTTTCCGACTTTTGTAATTTTGTTTTTAAGTATTCACTTATCAAATCCAATGTGATGAAGTTGAACAATGAACTATATTACTTCATTATTATGATGTTATGTATGAAAGGGTCTACGTAGAGATCTATGAAGTATTCTTCTTTTAGGTAGCTCTTATGGTGGGATTTTTACTTATGAAATTTTGTTCCAAGTATGCACATGATCATGTTCAAAATGTTTGTCTTCACCAACCATGAACAAAATTAAATTGATGAGCATTTCATTAGAGTGATAATGCAATACCAAGTTTACACTTTATTGAAAAAAAAAAAAAAAGGCACGTGAGAACAATTTGGAACAAAGTTTATTTATAAAATTTTCTTCAGAGTATGCACTTATAACTATGTTCAGAATGTTTGACTTTACTCACCATGAACAAAATTAAATTGATGAACATTTTATGATAATGAGAATTCAAAGTCAAGTTTACACTTTATTTTAAAAAAAAACAAATGGGAAAATTTTGGTACGAACTTAAAATATTTATTCCGACTAAGCAAATATGATCAAGTTTAGAATGTTTGTTTTCATTTAATATGAACAAAATTAAATTGATAAGCATTTCATGACAATGATAATTCAATACCAAGTTCACATTTTATTAAAAAAAAACAATTGGAAAAAAATTGGAATAGAAATTTTGTACATAACCAAACGTGTTTCTGTTCTTTTTCTATTCCAGAAACATAATTTTTTTACAGTTACCAAATGTGTTTCTGTTCTTTTTCTATTCCAAAAACAGAAATTTTATACGATTACTAAACGCGTTTTTGTTCGAAATTGTTCCCGAACGAAACACTTTTTTCTATTTCTGTTTCCCTAACAATTTTTAAACAAACGCAAACAAACGCGCCCTAAGGATCCCGGCTTGGGGAGGTGCGAGGCGACCGGACGTAGTTCAATCTATCGATCTCACCCACCATCTGCTCTCTCACATTTTTCGCGTGGTTTACTGAGTTGGGGCGTGCGTTTCAAGTTCGGTTATGCTGTCCCTTGTTGATGTTGAGCATTCCCTGCCGATCTCGTGGAGCTTTGGTCTAGTTTTGAGTCTTATTCTTGTCCGTGGCTACCTTGAGCCGACGCACCCTAGGCGCTTCTGGTAAAACAGCCATTGCCTTTATGATATCCGAAGATCTTGTATCATTGATCACTAGTTACTGAGTTCGTCTTGCGTGAAGCCTTATCTCCTTAATCGTGGGTAGTGGTTGGCGAGTTTGAACGGTGGCCTTTCTTCAAGAGAGATCTGGTCAATCCTTGGCAAAGAAGAGAACGTAGAAAAGGAGAGCTTCAGTGAGGAAGGAAACCACGCCTAGGAACGGAAAATTAAATAAAGAATAGAAAAAAAAAAAAAAACAAGCAAACAAACAAAGAGCAATGTAAAGAGAGATAACATCAATCCATAAGCCATTTTGAGCGTGTGGGCTGGATGGGCTTTAGGAATGTCTGTTTCATTTTCAAAGAGTAACATTTGTCTTCATTTTGTTCATTTTTGTGCACGTTTTGTCGAGATCCGAACTTGTGGCCGTATGCCGCGCCTCACGTCCATCTTGCGTTTTGCGTTTTATATGTATTCAGGATTGTTGGATAGTGGTGCGCGCTGTTCTCGGCTCGGGATGGAATTAATATACATCAAGATCATGGTTTTGGCGTTTTGAGGTTGGGGTTGAACTCTTGGGAACTTAAACCGTTTTAATGGAAGCTTCAGGCGTGCTGAGAACGCACGAAGAAGAAGAAGACCAGAAGCAGGAAAGAAAAGAATAAAAGAAAATGAAAAATGAAAAATAATTAAAAAATAATATTAATATAAAATAAAAAAAGAAACACAAAAAAGTTTTATGAAAAGAGTTTTGTTCGTTTTAGGTTAAATACGAGTTGTCGGATCGGGTTTACTTGGTTCGAACCCATTTTCCCGAATATAATAATATTAAACATTAAAAATATATTTCAAAAAATCTCACAAATCCAAAAAATTTAAAAAATATATAATAATACAAAAAATTTCCACTACTAAAAAACTCGAAAATTAAAAAAAAAAAATCAAATATTAAAAAAATCAAATATTAAAGAATCAAGAAAAATTCAAAAATTTCAGAAAATTCAAAAATCCGGAAAATGTTTGAAAATTTCAGTAGTAATTAGAAAAAAAATTAAAACAGATTATAAAATTCAAAAAAATTTAAAAAAATCAAAATTAAAAATCCTCAAAATGGTTTAAATTAATCTTTTGAGTTATTTTCTCCTAAAAAGTGAGTTTTTCAATTTAGAATTATGCTCAAGGTTGACCAATCCCTTAGGGCTCTACTTTAAAGTTTCAATTGTTTAACATGTTGATTTTAGCTTCCCTTTTAGTCTAGTTAGGATTAGCATTTATTTATCTCTTAGTATTGGATGCTATTTTCCCATGTAATTTATTTAATGCTTTTCTTAGTTGCTAATTGTTATGTTAATGATTGTATACCTGCATGATCACCTCATATATTAGTGGATTGGTATTAAATTAATCCAAATTTTCTGACAAAAATCGTTTTTTAAATGAACAAGATTATGTATCGAAAGGACATTAACTGGTTAATTAGTATAATCAAGTTCCCGATCCTAGATTCTTTGATTTTGTAGAAAGTGAGCTATATTTCCATGCTTACTTAGTTTTTAGCCGATTCCAACAAACTAGCCATGACCCATTCTTTAAAAAAATTTCATATTGTCAATTTGAACACCGAATGTAATGCGAGGTATGGGTTTGGGAGAGTTCATGTTGTCTAATGATGGGTTGTTTGCCCGTCTTTTAGGTAATAACTCTAAATCTGAATACCTATTCACAGAGAGAGAGAGAGAGAGAGAGTATTGAAAGTATTTCACAACATTCATCTATGAGTTTTATGCCAAGTGGCCACCCTTTCAATATGGAAGGGGGAGGAGAGGGGTTCAAATCCCCACATTCTCAAGGGAGGATAGGGTGGGAACACGTAAGTTTCAGGAGTGGGTTTCGACTCCCACGCCCTGCAAGAGGTAGGGCAAAAGTCTGAGAGTGAGTGTAGAATAAGAATAGAGTAGAACTGACCAAAAACAAAAAAAATCTATAAGTTTTATGCTCTGTTTATACACATGTGGTCACCTCTACCTATTAGTTTAGGCTTCCAGGTTAAACTTTTTCACATGTAGCGACCCAGATTGATTGTCAAGCTCATGCTCCACATCTTTGTTCATAATCTTCTTTAGACAGCTTCTCTTGGCCACAGCTTCATTGGGCCTCACCTATCACGACCAAAGCCTCCGACACCGCGCCACAACCTCTAGAAACCCCTCCAAGATGGTTGGCAGTTGTTGAAAAAATCTCATGCAACCTTGTCCAAGACCCTTATTTTTTGTTCCCATTTTTCAAAATTCAAGAAGGCATTTTACCGACCACCATCTTCACTCAGCCATCCTCAAAACTCTATAGACCCAATTGCAACCTCAAATTTGGGGTCATGATAGGAGGTCGTGCGTCTCCACTCCAAGGTTGTGCAAATCTAATTTGAGCTCTAGCACCTCTATAATTGGAGTTTGCAAGGAACAAACAATAAGATAGAAAGAACGAAAGAAAACTGAGATGGAAAAATTGAGGTTTTTATTAAGATCTAATTAAGCTGAAATTCCACGTCATTAGTATCATGGGCAACTTTGAGACGGACACCAATCAAGAGGTACTTTGAGAAAAATGCTCCACTTCAAGAGTTTTCTGAAATTTTTCTCATTTGTTAATTTATGATGGATTAAAAAGCCATTTAATGACCAGAAGAACGATCCGTTGGCCAAACGCCAATGCACACGAATTCAGCGCAAGTCTTTTTTTAATTTTTTTAATTTTTATGCATAGTCCTTTTGTTGGAATCTTATTGCAAAATAATGCGGAAGCCAATGGATCTTGCTATTGAAGTTAAACATGAGACATTAAATTATACGAGAAATCAATGAGAAATAATAAAGAACCCGAGAGTGACAATATTTGCTCCATGGGAGAGTTAGTCACATAAAACGTACTAATCAATTGCAAACTGTAGAGTTACAATCACTTCCACTTTCGAATACTTTGCAGTGATAAAGTATACCAAAATCAATAATATTTAGCAAAAAATACGAACCTCACAAACTTCAAAGATTTATGTTCAAACAATGGGTGGGCCCCTAAAGATGGGGTTGGCCGAACCTTGAAGGGAAGCTGTTGAAGATTTTTGCTGGCTACAATTGGAAGTTCATTTCCTAGTTCTTTTCACGCACCAAAAGATAGTGGCAACAATCCAGACTTTTCTGATTAATTCCGAGTCGAGTTTTATTTCAACCACTCAAACTCAAAACACAGATTCTTGCCAATCTATATCATAACTCAATGTTTGTAGTCGAGTCACAATACTCATCAATCATGCTGGCTCTCTCAACATCACAATAGTGCTCATTCTCTGTAATTCGCTAATTTAACTCGACAAAGCTCAAGCTTCGCTACAGGAAGGAGCTTCATCATCATCAATTCTTTTTTTTTTATCATCCATCGAATAGTTTATTTATGAAGCCGGAAGGCATAAGTGCGCTTCGCACATATACTTTCTTACGAATAATTGAAACTTTACTACATAATCTAAATCTTTGTGTTATTCACGATCAATCATAATAAAGTACAATGCAAATTTATTCATTGATTAAAATATAATTTGTCCATAGAATAGTTCATATATTAAATGACTTTTAAGGATAGGATAGACATCCTATGAATTTAATGATTATCTTTACCTGATAAATTTATCCCATCGGATCAAAATACCACTTGCCTTTAAGCTATTTTTCCCACACATCTAAAATAGCCCAAAACATATTCCTTCACTCTTCTCTAATAACCAGTGCACCAGCTACCTCACCATCACGACCAACGTTGCGCCGCCTTCTTCCGCCACATCGCTGCACTACACCGTCCAACTATCTCTCTCCTCCCTCAGTCCTGCGGTGAACCAAGCCTAGGGCTCGCTCGTGCAACGCCATGAGTTCAACCTCTGTGGTCACAGTCGCAGCGTGAAACGGCAAACCTCCTCATACCTAGGGTCGCGAGAGAGGGAGGGAGGGAGGGAGGGAGGGAGGGGGGTCGCGAGAGAGAGAGAGAGAGAGAGGAATTTGATCGGTAACGGCAACTCGAGGGTCGCCATGCACTGACTTTTCATTGTTTAACTCCAAAATGATATAGAGTAGATAAAGAAACATCTAAATCGTAACTACAAAATTGTCATGATTTTCTCATTTATTTGGTGAATACAAAATATAAAAGGAAAGGAAGTAGAAATAAAAACTTGGCGCAAGCATATAGCAAGCAAAATTGCCTAAAGAAGAAAGATATGATCCAAATTGAACAAATTAATTCTGACAAAATTAAATTATTCCCGCACAGTCATCACACCGTACTAGATCCTCAGAGCAAGGTGAGGCTGAAGATTAGATTAGAATTAAACAAACTAATTAATTAATTGAGAGTAAACTGCACCTCCTACTTGATGAAGTTCACTCGGACACAGCTCACACGTAATACTCGCCCATCTGGATCAGCGTCCTCAGCAAACACAGCACCAAGCCGGTGAAGACCAGTCCTGGAACTGTTCCGGCGAGTTGGGAGTGACAGCGAAGACTGCTGAGCTGTACATGACGGCCATTGACACGGTGGCCACCATGACCTCGAGGAAGAACAGGAAGCCCTGGTTGAGAGAGATGATGAAGTAGATGGATGACGAGAGCGCGAGCGTGTTGCACACCAGGAACACGTTGAAAAGTCCATATTGGGAGGCATAGATGGCCACTGGAGCCGTCCTGCCAGACGCCACCGGGGGGTCTGACCCCGGCCTGGAAGGTGATGGCTATAATGAGGGTGGCCACCACAAGGAGGACATTACGGACCTCTGTCATGGACTCATGGCCGTGGTGGTTGAACAACACCTTGATCAATTTCATTGGGCTCTCCGGAGTCTGATGATATTTCCTGCCCGAACTCTTTTGAAGGGAATAAAGAACTTTTCTGGTCATTTAGTCAAATATAAAGCGATGGCCGTGGCCATGAAAAGATTCTGTAGAATGTTTAGTCGTGGTACCAAACGCATGGCTTCATTGTCTTTGGAGGGATTGTATTGGCCCAGTATATTTTCGAAAAGCTCAACCCCTTCTAACACGTTTTAGCTTCAAGTGGCCTTTTGCTTTTCATTTATTTTTGTCGATTCGATGGGGACCTTTTGGAGGTGAAAGGGTCCAATCATTTGTAGTTTCCCTACAGTAGATGGTTGAGAGATGAGTCAGCTGCTGAACAAAAAGCCAACCCCAATCGCCGATTTTCTTCTCTCTTCTAGCATCCAATCCTTGAAAATACGAGTGGATGCGTTCATTTTATGAAGTAAGTACACTATCAGTGCCAAAAAGTTGTGTATGACGCTCACTTTGGTATCAAAATTTTCTGTCAGATCACTTAAGTACTAAATCAAAGAAAAAACGATCATTTTGGTGCCACCAGTGAGAGATTCTCGCCAAAATGATTATGTGGCTTATATATATTTAAAAAAAAAAAAAAAACATCGACGTGATAAAAATTAAAGAAGACTATTCACGTGGAATGGCATAAAACGATATTGTTTCTTCTCACTTACAAAACGACGCCGCATTATTTTATGGCCAAAACGGCCTCATTGAAGAGGGAGTAAAATAGGGTTCGTATAGGCAGCATACAAACTACGATTCTCGCTTGACACTGGCTATAACTCACTCACCCATCATTGTTCACTTGCCCACCGTCGCTCACTCATTGTTGCTCGAACACCGCCGAAGTTGCGCCATCGTTCGCTGGTTGTGTCGCCGACTCTTGCTCACTCAGGTTTGTCATGTTCTCTATGTGGGTCAATTTAGTGAAAAATTTAGGGTTCCAACGGGCAAGTTAGGGCGCAGATGGCAAATTGAAGGCTTGGCTCAAGGGGAAAGTGGTAGGCAAAGTGGTGGGGATCTCACTTTTATGGGGACCGAATAGAAAAATTTAGGGCTTTGCTATTCACTTTCTTTTGTGGGGACCAAATAGAAAAATAGGGCGCGGAGGGGAAAATGGGGACTCAACTCAAAGGGAAATAGTGGTGGGACCTTACTTTGTTTAATTAGTTGGATTGATTTTGTGGGGAACCAAATGTAATTGAATTGAAAAATGAGTGGTGGGGACCTCACTTTGTTCATTTAATTTGGCTTCCTTTGTTTTTGTAAAGAGACCGAATTGAATAAATTGGTTGCATTTGTTTCTTTCGACAAAACGATAAGGACATGTAAGTGAAGTTGCTGATTCTATAATGTGATCCCAAAAACTAATGATTTTTTTTATTCCTTGGGTGCAGCATCGATATGGACGAGAATCGGGTAGGTGTCATTATTTATTATGGTGGAGAGTTTGTTATTAGCGCCGAGGATTGGGAATATACTAGTGGAAATGAATGTACTATATTTGTCAATGTTTGGAAGCCATTATATATTGATTTTGTGAGGGATTTGGTGTATTTTTTATAATGCAAAGTGCAAAAACTACATTACTGTGTTCCTAGGAAGGAATTGAATGATGGCTTGAGACTTTTTAATGACGATAATAATATTAAGGATATCATTTACCATTGTCTTGACGGCAACTAAACTAGGATATATGTTGAGTATTATAGTGATGATGAGGATGGTGAGGATGAGGATGGGGATGAACAAACCACCACCAAAAAAGAAGAAGTGAGGGATCCTACTCAAGTGAGTAGTCAGGTCGGGGATGAGTTTAGGTTAGATAAAGGGCAAAATGAGAGAGAGAGAGAAGTCATATTAATAGAGACGAATGAATAGGGAAATGTCCTAAAATCTTGGGTGAAGATATGGACAATGAAGACTTCATTGGATTAGAATGGGAAGTTGCTCTATCTAGTGAATCGGAAGATGAATATTTGGTTTCAGTAAATTTCCCAAGTGACGAAGATGATGATGAACTCACACAGTCAAGACAAAAGTAAAGGGAATTTCTTAGAAACTTTTTTGCAGTTTCAAGAAAGAAGTCTGAGCTGGTAAATAGGAATGGAGCTCCAATTGAAGATAATAGAAGTGAAGATGAAGAAAGCCGCAGCAATGAAATTGCTGAGCAGAAGAATGCTTCAAGTGCCAAAAGTTGGCACAAATGGACGCTTAAGTCTTAAAAGTTACTTAAACGTACACTTAAGTGTCGCGTTCAAAAAAACGGATAACTTGAGCGCCATTCTCACAAAAGTCGCCAAAAGGTTGATGCGACATTTTTCCGATTTAATTTCTCATTGAAGTGAACCCAAAACGACGCCGTTTTGCATGCTAACGTGGCAAATAATACAAAAACGGCGCGCGCTTTGGGCGACTTGGTAAAAGAATAATATAAAAATTAAATAAATAAAATTTATAATTAGATTTAGTTAAAATATTAAAAAATAATAATTATAAAATTAGATTTAGTTAAAATATTAAAAAATAATTTTAAAATTAAATTTATTTAAAATATTAAAAATAATAATTTTAATATTTAATTTAGTTCAAATATTAAAAAATAATAATTTTAAATTAATTTTTATTTAAAATAATTAAATTTTTAAATTTTTTAAAAAATAATTAAAAATAATAATTTTAAAATTAGATTTAGTTAAAATATTTTTAAAAATAATTTAAAATTTTAATTTAGTTAAAATATTAAAAAATAATAATTTTAAATTAAAAAATTTTAAAAATAATAATTTTAAAATTAAATTTAGTTAAATAAGAAAAAAATTTTAAAATTAAAAAAATTTAAAAATAATTAAAAATAATAATTTTAAAATTAGATTTAGTTAAAATATTAAAAAAAATAATTTAAAAATTTAAAAATAATAAAAATAATAAAAATAATAATTTTAAAATTATATTTAGTTAATAAAATTTTAAAAAAATTAAAATTAAATTTAGTTAAAATATTAAAATATAAACTTTTTTTAAAGAAATTAAAAAATAAAAATTTTAAAATTAGATTTAGTTAAAATATTAAAAATAAAAAATAAAAAATTAAATTTATTTAAAATATTAAAAAAAGGGGGGTGGCTCAGGCTGCCCTCAGCCACTACCCCCCTTTTTATTTTTTATTTTTTTTTAAAATTTTTCATTTTAAAATTATTATTTTTTAATATTTTAACTAAATTTAATTTTAAAATTATCGTTTTTTAATATTTTAACTAAATTTAAATTTAATTTTTTAAATATTTTAACTAAATCTATTTTGAAATTTAATTTATTTAATTTTTATATTATTTTTTTATCACATGAGCCCAAAACGACGCCGTTTTTGCATTATTTGACCATGTCAGCATGCAAAATGGCATCGTTTTGGGCTTGGTTCGCCGGAAAAATGCAACGTCGGCATTTTGGCCGAATTTTGGTCGGATTGGCACTCAAGTGATCAATTTTACTCCGATTTTAGCACTTAAATATACCTTTCGTAACTTTTGGCACTTAAGTGTCCCTTTGTGCCAACTTTTGGCACTTCAAGGATGCTTGTCCCGAAATTGCTGGTTTGGAGAATGAGCTTAGTAATGATAATCCGCCCGCGGTGGCCGCGCGGTTAAGGCTTGGTACCCTCCACGCCAAGGGGAAGAGTTCGAGACTTCGTGGATGCAATGCTTTAATGCTCAACGCGCGTCTTACCTGCGTATGGGGCCAGCGGTGGGGGACCCGGCACTCCAGGGTTTACTCTCCGCCGCGAAGCGGCAAGCGGAGGTTCCCTGGGTCACAAAAAAAAAAAAAAAAGAACCTGTTCGTAGAAGAAAAAGTAAGTATACTTGCTACAATCCGACTGTTAATAAACTTGTTTTGTTTGTGGGCATGAGATTTGACGATACTAAATAGTTAAAGGAAGCTGTTGTTAAGAACTCTGTTGATGAATAAAGGAGCGTTGAATTCTTTAGAAATACAAAAGAATTTGTTAGAGCTAAGTGCTCACAACCCAATTGTTCATTGAAGACCTTGAGATAACTGATGAGAGAGGATGGACATTTATGAGTAACTAATAGAAGATAATTTCATTGTCAATTAATTCATTCCCTTTTAATATTAATCACTTACATATTTTTCCTGATTTGCATTTATTGGTTTAAATTTTTGTAGGAACTTATTCTTGCATTGACTAAGTTGATGCTACATGCTGAGTATAGAATGTGCACGAGGCACATATACGTAAACTGGTCAAAGAACTTCACAGAAGATATGTTGCAACAATAGTTTTGGCAGATAAGGAAGAGTACCAACATGACTGATTTCAAATTAGTCAAACATGGATTGTTGCGGTTGACAAAGAAAGGTTTTGATGCACTCTTCCAAACAGAAGCTAAGCACTAGTGTTAGGCATTGTGGTCCTAAGATTGTGAAGAGATTGAATGCAAACGTTGCTACTAGTGGGTTATGCTATCTAGTTTGGAATGGAGATAATGGATATGAGATCATTCAAAATTATAATAAGTATTTTGTCAACCTAGATAGAAGAAAGTGTTCATGCCGAATCTGGCAACTGAATGGAATTCTTTGTGCCCATGCCATTTGTGCTATTCAGATGAAGCAAGAAAACTTAGATGATTACCTAGATGATTGGTACAAAAAAAGCTCATACTTTGTTTCATACTAATTCATGATGCAGTCTATCAAAAACAGCAAATGTTGTGAGCCAACAAATCATGAAAGCTCTCTACCTTTACCAATAAAGAAGCAAATAAGAAAGTCGAAAAAGGAGACAAAGAATGCAGTAGGATGAGACATCAAGTTAGAGGGTGAGTAGAACTTGGATAAAGATGAAATGTTCTTATTGCCACAAGGAATGGCATAATAAGAAAGATTATGAGCTGAAAAAGCAACATCAACAACAAGATATGATGACTGATTTAGTACTAGGAACATGACCTACTAAAGAGCTTATTGTTGTGCCTACTAAAAGGAAAACATAAGGCCCTGTTGTAATACCCACTAAAGGGCAGACAGAAAGTCCTGCTGTAAAGTTAGTATCATATTTGCATAAGTAACTTTTCAGTTCATATTGGATAGAGTTTGATGGTTGACCATGTATATCGGCTTCTCTTGTGCTTTTCCTCTATCATACACTTGTAATTAATTTGAGAAGTTTTCTTCATTTATTTCCACCATGAAAATGAGTAAATGTTTAATTATTTATTCTAGTTAGTCATAATCCTGATACAGTACATTGTTGTAAGGCCTACTAAAATGCTAAAAAAAGGCTTTGTTGTAGACTCAAGTGCAGGAATAGGGACTAGAACAGACAAGATAGCAATAACAACAACTAAGTCCACTATTGAGCAAATTAGAAAAAAAAAATCCTGTAAGTTGTATATCACTGTGTTTGTCTTTTATGGGCTGAAATTTAAATTTGTTATATGTTTCTTAGGTGAGAAAACAAGCAACTGCATAAGTTGCATATGTTGCTCATCTATTTGTTACTGCTGAAAATGATGCACTACAGCAAACAAAAGAGGCTCTTGGAAAAAGATTAAGATAATATGGTTATGGGATTTACACAAATGAACGTACTAAAATGACTATTTTGAATGTAAGATTTGTAAGCCTCATGCATTTAATTTGTTGTACTTCAATTCAATTGGTTGATAATATATGGCTATGTTCTTGTAGCTTGGACGAATTTTGGAGGTACTTATCTCTCAAGGTGGGCCAACTTAAAAATGAATGGCGCATCTTAGGAAGAGTGCTCCAAAGAAGAAGACATGGGGTATAACTCCAAAACAATCATCCAAAAAGAACTCAGTACTAGTTCCATCTCAACCAACTAATCATGAGAGTAATAGTGATCATATGGACCAACATATGACACGTGTTAGAACAAAATAACCACTATCAAGAACAAAGAAAATGAGGTGATAGAAAGGTCAACTAAAGAACCTGCACATCCAGTTCGAAAAAGTGCTCGGATTATGAATCAATTCAAAGCATTAAGAGGAAAATGAGATGGGGGTGTTGTGCATATTGATTGATGGGAGGGTGCATATTGCCATTGTTATTATTATTATTTTTTTGAAGAGGATGCTAAACCTTTAATGATTGAGGAGGAAAGTCAAACATATTTTTCTTTTGCATTGCATCAATCAATGTCAATGGTAATAGCTATTTTTGTTATTTTCTTTTGTGTTGGTTTTGACTAGCAATGCTGGCAAAACAGTTATGCTATATAATTTTTTGCTGTTGGTGCAATGTTCTTATAAGGTTGATATTATTTTTAAAAGTGATGTGTGCATATACTGTTGCTGGTTGAAGTTGTAGATGCTAATGATTTTGTGGGTTCTAGTTGTATGTACTGGTACAAGAACAAAATGCACCAGCTCGCCTTGGTGTAGTTGTGAGTGCTGCATCTTCTTGCATGAGCAATTTTGAGTGTTGATGCATCTTGTTGTATCAACACTTATATGGGTTGATGCAAGAATAAGATGCACCAACAACCCAACTGGTGCAAGAATAAGATACATCAGCAACCCAACTAATACAATAAGATGCACCACGACTGATGCAAGTAAAGTGACGTTTGAAGCTAACATGTTCTTTCTTTTTTTTTTAAAAAAAAAAAAAACTTGCGCAACATAAGTGATCATTTTGTAATCATGACTGGCATTTAAATGATTTCTTTTATAAAAACTTGGCGCTTAAGCGATCACTATTTACAACTTATGGCACTGAAATAGTTAATCGTGAATTTGCCACCATCCCTTAATTTCACCATGTGCAATAATGGTTGTAGCAAACCAACAATCCATTATCAAATAAAAAATACAACAAACTATTATATCTAAAGCAAAAACTAACAAAAACAAATATTGACAAATACACAACTAAGCTAGAAAACTTTTAAGTGCTTACAATTAATGCATTCTAATTCCAACTTTCCATTTCTACCATAGATTACAACAAAACCTTATGCTCCATACAAAAATTGTAGCAAATCAAAACACACTTTACCTATGAATAATCCAATAAAAGTGCATATTCCACGTCTTCAACTATGGTAGACAAACAAATTTTTTCTCATTACTCACTTCACATTTGAATATACTACACAAGAAAATAACAACACAATTAATGCTCGATAAAAGTTTCTTTCAATTTTTAGCCTTAAAACCTCCCTCTTCAAATGGTTGACCAAAGATGTTAAACCCTTCATTTGAGTTTGCATTGAGTTGACAACCTCCAACTCGTCCATTAATGTAGGTGGAGGTTGATGTCGACCTTCAATTAACTCCAAGATTATCTCTGTTGCTCGATTAGAGAATTTTCTATTAACCCATTTGAAATATTTGCACTTCGAGCATTCTCTATATCTACTGCACCCATGGAATCTTCTTCCAGGATTCAACCGAGTCCCAGATGTTCTTCTCGGACTCGATGACCCAAACTAACAGTAACACTCACCATCTAATTTGTTTTTTTTTTTTTAGAAATGGGAGCTGTTGCTAAAGCTTCTGCTATTCATTTGCAAAAGCGAGCTGATAATTTTGGGAGAAAATCGAAGTATGCACTCAAATTGGGGATTGGTTTTGAACTTTTGATTCTCTCTCAATTTGGGGATTTAGGATTCTTACTTAGGGGAAAAGAGACTAATTGACGTCGTTTTGTTGTTTGTATGCTGATTGTACTCTCTGGCGATCCACGTTGGCTTCAAAAATTAATAAAAACTGCTACGTCGGATTTCCGGCCAACTAGATCGGCATTGGCACTGAAATTATCATTTTTCAAAATTTTTGGCACTTAAGTGATCCAAAATAAATCTTTTTATATCAAAATGAGCACCATATACAACTTTTGGCAATGATAGTGTACTTACCCCCGTTTCATGGTTAAAGTTACATAATCTTAAACTAAATAAGACCGACGCAAATTCATCGCTGCCTACCATACACACACTTGTAAGAGTTTTCCTAATATGAGCTACATTAATTGATATTGTAATTTACCATTTTATGGAGTTGGTCTAAAGTGAGATAGAATGTTTCTTAATTAGTATAATATGGAATTGGCTAGTATGGGTTGTGTTGAGGTTGGCCCGTAATGAGAGGGCCTAGTTTTTTTTTTGGACAAGATGAAAGGGCCTAGTTGGAAACTCTATAAATAGTACTCAAGTTTCTCCTCTAATCCTAACACACACAATTATCCTTAAAAAGAAAGGTTTACCTAGTACTAAAGGGTGAGGGGGATATCTCATTGAGCTACTGATACAGAGGGCAATAGAAGAGAAAGATTTGCATTTGGATCATCACTTTTGCACATAAAGAATGATAGATTTTAAAATAAGTGCATTAATCTTTCTACTTGATTATATGTGTCTTGTTCTAGTTATGGAAATCGTGGGATTATATTTTCATGGCCAATATCTAGTATCAGAGCGTAGTTGCCAACAAGTTTGGACTCAAAAGTTACATTTGACCCAAGGCCTAATGTGTGAGGGGAAATTATCGAGGTTGTCCCATATCGAATGTGAAAAAGGGATAGTGATCAATTCATAAGTGTAAAAGAAAACCTCACTTTTTGAGCTAGTTTTTTTAGGTAAGAGAGATGCAAAACCATCCAACTTTAGTATCATAGCCTCCATAGATTAGAACACAAACATATAGTTTTTGCCATTTTTCGTGATTTTTTGTGCAGTAAAAATTGTTTTTAATTATATAAACGAAAAGATCTCATTGAGACGAGCAAAACTACCGGGAGGATGAACCATATCCCAACTTCCCAAACATGCACTCTCTATAACACCGTCAGATTTTTGACACTTGTCGTTATTATTTGCCCTCCCCATATCCCATACTATATAGTTAAATTGATAGGTATAGGGAGACTAGATGATATAAAAAGCATATATAACCCATTGTCAAGAGGTGTGGGATAATATTTCCATTGAGACAAACCTTGACCAAACACAAAAAAAGGAGACAAAATAAATTATTACATTTGTATCAAAATCAATCTAAAGGCAATTCAATTGACTATCTAAGCGAGAGATAATATACAATTGTGACATGTAATAAATTTTTGAAAGCACAGTCGTCAACCATAATAAAAGTGAGCATATTTTATGGTTTCATTGGTGTCAAAACTTATATATAGTCAACAAATAGACTCAAGATATTGCATTAATAAGAGCTCGTAAAATCATCATTTGCAAATGTTAGGCCTATTCGGCTCTTTTTCTTTGCCGTCCTCTTTAAGGTTGTTCTGAAATCAACACAAGCAATCCGAGAGTTCGAATACGAGGTCTTTAACAACACCTCTAGAACTCTAGATGCCTAGTTCAATAGATAGGTCGGGGTGAAGTACGTTGCAAAAGCTTTGCTAGCTACCACAGAGTTTGTCCTCAAGATAAATTAGAAAATTACCATAAAAATCATAAACTTATTGTACGATTGTCAATCTAATCTTAAACCTTTCAATTTAGTTAATTAAGTTCTAAACCTTTTGAAAATTTGCTAATCTAGTCCTTTTGACAAATTTTAATCGAAAATCAATAACGTGAAAGTCAAGCTAATAGTAAAATTGATGCTGACATGGACAATTTTTTCACTTTTGAAAAGAAATTGAAATTTTATTTTTTATTTTTTTTCTTTTCAACTCTAGGCTTGTGAGGGTCACTAGCCATCAGGCAAGAGGCGTGCAGCTTAAATTTGTTACGAACTAAGCGCCTAGAGTGTGCAAGCCTGATATCTTCGGGCCAGACTTCAATCTTAGCAGCAGCGTGACTTGTGCATATTCCTATTACTGATAATGTAGTCATCTAAATCATTGATTGTTTGAGCTACTATGGACTCCATATTATCAGCGGCCTATTCAGGCTTCCTGCACAGGTTCTGTAGATAATGTTCCTTCGGTGGGTCAAGAGACAATCAAGGGATTAAACTCCTAGAACGTCCTTGTATAAACTACAAAACAATCTGTAGCTATCGCGAATTCCTTCAGTAAATAGATAATAGAGATTTGCTCAACTATATTGAAACTTTCTGAGATGTGTTAGGTTTTAATGTTCATGTCGTTTTATAACTCGAAATGAGGATTACCATTGCCAGAGGCTTCATTGGATGGGCGCGTCACCTCGTTAAATGTCGGACTGTTATATATTAAATCACAATTGGTTAAATTAGCTGTGTATAGCATTACGCAAATTAAGATGCTCGCCCTGAGTCTCAATGAGAAAAAAAGAACAGAAATCTAATCCTTCGGAAAATGGGGATCAAAAGTTGACCCGCTTGGTCAACTAGTGATAAATATGAACGTGCCTAGAAAAGTCCAGGGGAAATAAAATTGAAACGACACCTGAAAGACAATAATAACAAAAGGAGGCACAAGACTTTAAAGATGTGATAATATTCCAATTTGGTTAGTGCCACACAAAGGCAATTCTGAAAACCACTCAAGACCTTGACATGAAAATGACACGCACTTTGAATCCAACCACATAGACCATCGACAGGAATACAAATATCCTCCCGTTGCTGCCCTAGATATATGTAAATCAAATAAGTTATGATACATGAGTCCAAAAGTAGTTCAATAATGTCTGATGCTTTCGACAAGGTGGGACTCCATAATAAAGTCATATGACAATGACATCATCCTAGGGTCATGAGTCATGACTATGGCGTAACAGTATTCGTCTGTGAAGACCATGGCATTGACTTCGCTTCCACCGACGGAAGACATAGATACTCTTGCCTCGTATGACCAAAAAAAAAAAAGACGATATGGAAAGGTACTCCCATACCCTTCATTAAAAATGAACTACTAGAGTCCCTTTAATGTAGGTTCCCTCATTCAACTAACTAGAAAGAATGAGAAATTTCTTCTGTCGAATTTTCTATTATGAAGGCATTTTCGAACAAAAAACACCCCAATTCACAGCACGAATAACAGCATGTGACATGCACGTGGTCATCATCCAGCAAACATCCGTGTCATTGGTGAGATTGGGTGGGGGGTATAATTGAGATGAAATCACCAATTATAGAAGTTACTTTGAGTCAAATGAGGAAAAATCCTAAACTAGTATATCTGTGACAAGTTTTTCAAAAACTATTTTTTTTTTATCACTAAAAACCCTAAACTAGTGCACCTATGGTAAATTTATCCAAACCTAATTTCTTCGCAACCAAAAAAACTCAAATTAATACATTTATGACAAATTTACTATTCATTAGTTTATGTTAAATTGGATTAATATTACAAAGAACCAAAACTAGTAAATCTGAAACAAATAGAGGATAAAACTCCAAACTATTATACTTGTCAATTGCTAGGTGTCATCCAAATCAATAATTTGATAGTGAAATTTAACGGAATCAAACTTAGGGAAATTTAATTGAGCAAGAGATAATCTACGATTCTCACATATAATAAATTTTTGAGAGCATAATTTTCAACTATATATATTCCATGGTTTTCACCAGTGTCAAAAATTTGCGTATAATCAACAAATAGATTCAAGAGATTGCATAGATAGGAGCTAGTTAAGTCATTCTTTGCAAAATTAGGCCTACTCGGCTCTTTCTCTTCATTGTCCTCTCTGTGGTTGCTTTGAAATCAACATAATCAATCCAAGAAGGTCTCTAGAAACAACTCTAGAACTCTAGACACCTCGTTCAGTAGAGAACTCAGGGTCAAGTATGTTGCGAAAGCTATGGTAGCTGCCACTAAGTTCATCCACAAGAAAAAAAAAAAAAAAGGAAATTTTCCAAAATGAAAATAAAAATTTTAAGTCTATTATATAGCAACCAATCTAGTTCTAAACTTTTCAATTTAGTTAATTTAATCATAAACATTTTTACAATTTGTCAATTTAGTCATTCGCTAATTTTGGTAAGAAATCGATAATGTGTATGACAACCGTTCTATATGACTAGATTGATTTTGACGTGAATAATTTTTCCACATTTTATTTATAAAATTTTCTGATTATTTATTTATTTATTTCCTTTTCAACTCTAGGTTGGCGTTGGTCATCAATTGACCCTCGCTAACCTCTAAGCAAGGGATGCAAAGCCTAATTTTGTAACAATTTGGGCTAGCATATCAAGCCCATAGTGAGCAGGTCCAATATGTTTGAGCTAAGTTTCAATTTAAACAAAAGTGCAACCTTTGCACATTCCTACTATAGATATGTAGATTGATATAATCTAAATCATTGATTGTGTGAGTGGCTACCATGAACTCTATTCGCACAAGATCTATAAATGATGTTCTTTCGATGTATGAAAAGACAATTGAGCAATTAACCTACCACAACTACCTTGTACAAATTACAAAACAATTCAACTCGAGGGCAATATATGCCATTTCATTGGTGGAGTTCTACTTGTTATTCAGTTCAAAACTAATATACATCCGAACCAAACCGAACAATACTTTTGACACCCCTATTGAAAAGTCAAGGGAAAAAAACAATTAAATTAACAACTAAAAATAATAATAATAAGAGGCACAAGACCCTAAAGAGATGTGATAATATTTCAATTTGGCTGGCGCCAACAAAAAATCGATTCTGAAAACGAAACAAGACCCTCATACGAAAACAACACTGCATTTTGAACCAAACGACATAGACATCGGCTTGAATACAAATACAACAAACATATGCAAAGCAAATAAATTATGACATGGGGGTCCCAAAGCTGTTCAATAATTCGTATGCAGTGACTCCTCCATCTGATGCTTCTGACAAGATGGATCGATTCACGTGATAATGTCGTGGTGGCAAGTGACGTCATCCTAAGGTCCTGACAATGACGTAATAGTTTTGGCCAACGAAGACCATGGCATTGACTTCACTCCCGCCCTCGTAAGATAAAACAAAACACATAACCCCCAAAAAAAAAAAAAAGATTACACAGAACGACAAGAAAAGGTACTTCATTAATAAAGTCCCCGTACTGCATATTTCCTCGTTCTACTAATAAAGAACAGAGAAAATGAGAAATTTCTTCTGCAGAATTTTCTGTCATATAGACGGGGACGGGCAGTAGCGCGGACGGGCCTGGAAGCGTTTTCTTTCAGACAAAAAATGCCCATGTCCATGGCTCGAATAATGGCATGCGACACGGGCACGGTCTTCTTCTGGTGAACATCTGTGTCACTGGTGAGATTCAGGGGGGCTTCAATTGAGATGAATTCACCAAATTGTGGAGCTTAATTCGATGCAAACACCGATCTCGGAGGTGCTTTGAGCCCGCCCCTCCACCCCCGCTCGAGGAGGGTTTTCGAGACTTTCCCGCTTTTTAATTTTTTATTTGGTTAAAAAGCCATTTTATGACAAAAAAAACTGACCTTTGGCCACAAACGAATGTCCGCGATTCCAATTCTGGTATTCATTTAACACGTGGTCCTACTGTTTGGATCTGTGCTTGGATATTGTCGGTATTTTACTGAAAAGTTGATTTGTGACAAGCGATAATGTGAATGGACCTTAGCTGTTGCGAGTCTTTTTTCATCATTCACCATTGAGCTTCTGATACTCGGAAAACTCTATATAATGGATCAATAATTTAACAGATGTCCAGGTCCAAGGTGTCCCAAAAAGAGAGAGGCCATTATTAGTTCCAACCAAATGGAGCAAAGGATGTTAGAAGCAGCTCAAAAGGGCAATATCCATGACCTGGACGACTTGATCGGCAGGAACAAGCAAATCCTTGAGGAGATGGCTCTCGAAGGAGCCGGCCACACACCGCTGCATGTTGCTTGTGTGGGCGGCCATTTGGATTTCGTCCGAGAGCTCCTAAAGCATATGCTGAAGCTTGCGGAAAAAGTGGATCCGCGTGGTTTCAGTCTGCTGCACATCGCGGCAGCTCGTGGTGATATTGAGATCACGAAGGAGCTCTTGAAAGTGGGTACACACCTGTGCTCCGTGGAGGGATGGGAGAGAAGAATCCCTTTGCATTATGCCGTCATCCACGGGGAGGTTGATGTCATGGAGATATTGCTATCCACTTCACCTGAGTCTGTTGAAAAGACAACCGCCCGAAAGGAGACCGCGCTTCACCTCGCCGTGAAGAACAACCGGTTTAAAGTGCTGGTTCGGTTGGTGGAGCATTTGAAGCAACAGAAGAAGGAGCAAGTGATCAATTTGAAGGACCACAAAAACAACACTGCCTTGCATCTTGCTGCCGCCAACAAAAATTTCGAGGCAAGATTCGCGGTTCCCTTATTTTATCACACTTTTCTTTGTGCATTAGGGTGTTAATTTGGGAAAAGTACCAAAAAGTTTTAAATCTATTGCATTTGTACCAATTTAGTCCTAAACATTTTAATATTTGTACAAATTCAGTCGATTGGGCCAATTTTGGCCGGCCGGTGCAAATGTGGACGCCAACTAATGGTTGGACACTAATGTGGCAATTTTTTAATGTTTTTTTTTTTGAATTTTTTCCTTTTTCTTTTCTTCTTCCTTTTTTTTTTCTCCATTCTTCCTCCTTGGACTATTCCAGCATTGGTCGACGAGCCTACAATGAGGCTTGCCGGCCACTGGGCAAGGGCTTCGCCCTTTGCCCAGCCTCTCCCAAGGCCACCAGCGAGGAGGCTTTGCCTGGATCTGGGCGAGCCCATGGCGGCCATCACCAGGGCAGAGGCAAGGGTTTCCAGGCCAGAGGCTCGCCAGCCATTGGGCAAGGACTGCTAAGCCCTCGCTAGCCATCGGCGAGGGTCACAGCCCTCGCTTGCGGCTGACAAGGCTAATGCAGCCCTCACCAGGCCTTGCTGCAGGCGAAGGCGGCCATTGCCAGCAGAGGCCACCTTTACCAGTGGCAAGGCTAGCCTCACCCAAATCTAGGTGAAGCCTCCTTGCCGGCAGCCCTAGGAGAGGCTGGGCGAAGGGCGGCGACCCTCGTCAGCGGTAGGCAAGGGCTTCGTGGCCTTTGCCCAGTGGTCGGAACAGTCCAAGGAGGAAGAAGGGAGAAAAGAAAAGGAAAAATGAAAGAAAAAGGAAAATTTTTTTTTTTAAATTGCCATGTTAGCGTCCGGCCATCGGTCGGCGTCCACATCAGCGTTGGCCAGCCAAAATTGGCTGGATAGACTTAATTGGTACAAATATTAAAAGGTTTATGATTGAATTAGTCCAATTGAAAAGTTTATGATTGAATTGATACAAATACAATAGATTTAAAACTTTTTTGGTACTTTTCCCGTGTTACTTTGGCATCCCTACCATATGCGAAAATCTTCCATGCAAAGGAATTTATTTGATCATCATGGGAATATAAGATGTTTTGTCTATGCAAAAAAAAAGAATTATGTAGTATCTTAATGTCTAAAAATCAATGAGGATAAACAAAGATGGGAAAGAGTTGCAGGTGGTTGACTTCCTGCTTCGTGGGCATGCTTTGGAGTATGAGGTTGTGGAGGTGAATGCCCCGAATGAGAGTGGCTTGACGCCACTAGATGTCTCAACTCCCTCGCAAATGGGAGCACAAGACAAAGAGATTAGAGAAATTCTTGTACGAGCGGGAGCCAAACACAGAGCTTCAAGACCAGTCTTGGGGGACGACGACAATATTGAGGCAAGTAACGGTCATCAATCAGATGGGGAACCAGTCTCAAATGCTCCTCAGCCATTATCACATTTGACAATTAAAAATTCAAACGAAGATGATGAAAAGAGGTGGGGCAAGATTGAGGTCATGTTGGTCGTTGCAGGGCTCATCACCAACGTGACCTACCAATCCGTGCTTCAGCCTCCAAGCATTGTGGAACTTATTAAGACCAACCATACTTCCGAGGGATCCAAGGATAGTACTGCCCCTGCCCCTGCACCCCAGACAAAGGAGAAAATAACTTATGGCGCGAACCTGGTGTACATCCTTTTCCTGGGAGGCAACACATTTGGATTCTTGGTGTCGATCCAAATAATCATTTGGCTTACCAAAATGATCCAAGACAAAAAGAACCGACAAGACAAAAATATCCAAATGGTCCAAGAAGAAGAGAACCAAGAACGGTACGTCTTCTGGTTGATTATGCTATCTATGATCGCAATGGTTCTAACTTACTTTTGCTTCACGTTATCCTTGGTGATCACATCAAAGGGTGGTGGGGACAAAAAGGCCCTGAATGCGTTGCCTCTTATGATAGCAGTTTTTCTTCTACTGATTCAGAAGAGGCTGGTCATGATTTTAAAATTTTTTTCGGAGCTCTTTCGATTCTTGGGCCATTTACGCAATAGTAACTGGGACCAAAGTCTTCGTTGTCAATGATGGTGGTATATCTCTTTCCTTGAGGTTGAGCTAAGACATGCGAGCCTTTAGCAGTATAGAATTGGAGTTTGTTCAATGAGGTTAGGTATTAGATTGATGTCCCTGATTCTTTGTAATTGAGTGCATGATGTCTGCAAGTGATCCACTGTATTTTATCTCCCTAATAAATTGTGTTGTGAGTTTATATGACGTTTGTGACTTCATGAATAACGGTCGAGATTTTGAGATGTGGCTTCGCGAGTTATCTTTTAAGTACTCATTTGGTCTTTGCTGCTTCTGATGGATTGGCCATGATGTAAAAATCTTTGTGAGGTTGAGAATGAATTTTCTGCTAGAGCAGGTGGAAGAATTAATGGAGATAGAGCAAGGAAATAGAAAAAAGAACATAATGGGGGTGGCAAAGAAGGAAGAAGAAGAAATAGAACATAAGGAACTAGAATGAACAAAGGTTTTTCTATTAAAAATATCTCATTGAGCTAAAATTGCAAATCATCAATGATGCATTGAGGGAGCGAAGTGCATATAGAATTGGCACATTAAACTTTTACAGCAAAGTTGGATGGAGAGTTAACGTGGGGCCATATTTTCAGTAAAAACATGAATATTGATGATTTTTTTTATAAAATTAGAAAAGTTGAAAATAGAATTGAGATCCAATTGAAAGTTGATGATTTTTAAGTGCTTTAAAATAGATAGACTAATAAACTTATAAAAAAGAACACCCAATAAATCCACGAGCTTTTCAAACGTCGAAGGAAATAGACAATTTGTGTCTATAATATAATATAAAATGAGTCTCACGTCATGATTGCGTATGAACTTATCTCATTTTTTTCCCCTCACAAAAAGATGGTACTTAGTTATGAGCTCCGTCAACCATAGAGAAAGGTGCTTTCATAAGTGCCGTCCGTTCCACAATTTTAGGAGGACAAAATTAACTTTCATCCAATTTCCACACGCGAGGAGTTTCAAAGTTAACAAACCCAATCTAGCACTAAGGTGTTTGGTTTCGAGATAAAGAGGCCGGTTGTCTTCCCCTAAATTACGAGCTCAACTCTGATTGTGAACAAATCTTTGAACAGCTTGTGGTGCTTAATTGCGACACATTTTATGTGGCAAGATTTTGTAACTGCTAGCATCTCGATGGGATTTGGGTCATGGATAGAATAGAATAATTATCCTTCATATGAAAATTAGATAAGAAAAGTGTGAGATTAGTGACAACCACAGAGGGCAATTGGCCTGCACATTGACTATATTTCTACCGAAAAGAATTAATTGAAGAGAAAAGACATTGCCTCTATGATATATGAGGTTTGCCAATGAGAAACACGGGTAAATGCTACCAAAAATAAAATAAAATGTCCAATTCCTTTAAAATACACAAACTTTAAATGGAATCTTTATTATGGCCCGAACTCTCTCTCATGAAAAAATCATCAACTCTTACTCCGTACTTGAATCTTAGCTCCCTAAAGTATTCATCCAATATTACCACTAAAGGTTTGCATGTCAATTTCACGCGTGCATGTCTCTTTTCTGCTCAATTCCATATTTCTTTTATAGAAAAAAAGTATTTTTTATATTTCCTTATTTTCTTTCTCTTTTGTGTTCCTTGCAACCTCCATTAATGGAGGTGGGGCTGCTAGAGCTCAAATCTATATCAACGATTTTCATCTTAAACTCTCTTATTTGCCTTCTATCTTAACTCATATTCAATCTCACCAATTGACACCTTAGTTTCACATGACACAGGATGATGAGCCATACCAATAAAAGGTCAAAAGCCACAACGTCAAATTATATTTCTATTTTGCTTATCGACAACCTAAGTGAGTTCAGCTTCACTTAACCTCATCTATTCCATCTCTTCGATAGGTTCCCTCGGTTCCAATAATAATAAGGTGGATGCTCAAATGCAAGCTCTTAACGATGAAAGAGAAGGAACTACAGCATGGATGACCTTTTGTATCATGATCCCTCGTTCCTTGTTGTTGACACCTAATTTTAGAAAAATAAAATTGCATTTTGAACAAATAAAAAGAAAAAAAATGAAAATGAGAGAAATTGATTTGATTGAATTATGCAAGGAAATATGGAATTCTGATGGATATCCGGATTTTGTTAAATGCATCAAGTGAAAAATAGGCAAAAATGGAAGCAATTGTCAAATCATACAGATTTGATTTAATGTGATAAGAAATGGTAACTCGAGAAATGCCATATAAAGAGACCGTATCGAATCACTATAAAATATAGGCTCATTTTTCATGATAGGGAGGGGGAATTTTCGAAAAAATCGAGAGAAAATAATTCGAGGAAAAGTTGTCTTCGTTTTTTCTGGATTTCTTTGTTTTAGGTCAAAGTCAGAAAAGTGGGGTTTTGGTTTAGAACAGAGAAAATACAGTAGAGAGTGCGAAGTGACGTGAGAAAAAAAAAAGGAGGAAAAAGTGCTACAATATCATCTTCTTCAGAAGGAACCACCCCCACCCGATCGCGCTGGCCACGGTGTCGGCACCGCGACGCTGGATACCATCGTGCCTCTCCACCTCGATGGTCCGCTCGCCTCCGCCACGCTGCGCCACCGGTCTTGCCGCTCCGTCTGCATCTCAGCCCTCGCCGATGCTTTCGGAGCTCCCCGACGCTTGTGCCCGAGATTTACTTGCAACCCAGCGCCCGACGTTCGCTGCTTCAGCTGCGACCGGCACTACTAGAGCCCGATGCCACTGTTGTTGCCTCCCTCCTACTACCGCTCGCTCGCAACAGCTGTCGTAACCTCGCGCCGGTGACCTCTACCTATGACGAACCACACCTCTGCAACCGTGTGACACCAGCACAGCCTCGACGCTCGCAGCAGCCGCAACCCAAACGCCTTTGCTCTGCCTCTGCTGTCGCCAATCTGCAGAAACAGGAGTCTTAGCGCCCCTGCTCGTCTCCACCCGACGCTCAGCCGCTGTCGTGCCGCTGTCCCTGCCGCGACCCGACGTCACTGGTGAGATAGCTAGTATAATCACCGGTGAATAGGCGCACAAACAATTTATTGAGATACGAAAGCGATTCTTAACACCCGATAGAAGAAAAGTTCTCTATTGATTAACAAAATAAAGTATGATCAAAGTAAAGAGAGTAAGGAAGAGAAAATTGAACACAAGGTTTATAGTGGTTCGGCTTATTTCAAGTCTACGTCCACTCTTCCGCACTGACAGCCACCGGCTGGATTTCACTATGAACAAAAGAGTAGTTACAGCACAGCTTTTCTTTGATTCCACAAAGGTAGATGTTCTACCACACTTCCTCAAGATTTCTCACAAATATAGACTCTCTTTTGTATACAAATATTCGCTCAAAGGAATTGTCTAAACAACAAGGAGCTTCAGACTTTGGAATTCTTCTATTGCGCACACCCGGAACAACTTAGAACGTCTTCCTTATATACTCCTTTATGCCATCATACCCGTTGGCACTTACCAAAGGAATTCCTCCAATCTACCCGTTGGACGGAATCAATTAGGAAGATTATTCGAGCTATTAAAGGAACGTGTCAATAACCCATCAATCCTATTCACCCATACAATCAAGATCTCGGTTTCTATAAATAGAACCTTCCAAGATATTTAGGCAATCATCGATTCCTTAATCTTCGATTCAATCTCGATCAATCAAAGGATTCCGTTGTGTCTTGTTTAGCCAAGAGATCTTCTCCAGTCGATAAGGTCATATCCTTAATGAAACATCTATTTCTAGATAACATTTCTTCAACGGATTAGAGACTGTCAATGAGGATAGACTTTAAGTCTTGAGTCTGGCTGTCCGGAGGTCTTCAGACTTTAAATAGCAAAGTCTGCAAACCTTCAAACTAGACTGATGGAAACGTTTTGTCAGCTTCAAAACACTTCAAGAAGATTTCTCCAACAATCTCCCCATTTTTTATGGTGACAAAACTTTCCTATAGATTTGGACAACTTTGACCTGCAAAACATTTCTCAAACACATATGCATATCTTATAGAGATAAATGGCTAAATGAATAACACTAGAATCTGCAACCACAGAAAATAGGTTAGTCTAATATGCGATAAAGCCATCCATAAGATATCAATAGTAGTTAATAAAAGCAGTCAAGTCCAAGTCTAGTTCAATTCTCATCCAGACACAAAAAACAAAGTCAAACAGATCAAAACAATCCAACAAACCATACGATTAAAAGTTAAATTGTTCAAATCTTGCATTGCTCCCCCTTTTTGTCAACATTAAAAAGGTTGGGATGAAAATGGAATAAAGTAAAGATTGCTTGGGAACGCGGACAAGCTGAAAATCTCCCATAGACTGAACGATGCCTTCCAGCCTTTTCAAGTCTTCCTTCAGTTGTGCAATCTCCTCACCCTTGGCATTGGCCTGAATTTGAACAGTGAGGGCTTGAATTTTATCATTCAATGAACATGAAGAAACTTGACCTGCAATTTGCAAGTTTTGAATCTCGTATCCTAAAGCATGAATTTGACCTCGCATCTCCAAGAGAATATCCATGATTCCATGAAAATTTGCTGCATTATCAGTCTGAGTACTTGTTTCGGCTCAATCTGATGGAGTAAATGTAGACGATGGTAGATCAGCATAATCTCGCATGTTTGGCGATGAAACTTCATGACCTTCTTTTGGAAATTGAGAGGCATAAACGTCCTCTGGGTCTGCAGGTGAGCGACTAACTCCTTCACTTACATCAGGATATGAGGACTTCCATCCTTTCTCTTGATCTCCCCCTGTTTCCATGCCTACAGGTGGAGAAGAGTGTTCCTCAGGTTCTCCTTCTTCTCTTCTTTCTCATCTCTTTCCTTTTCAGCTTCTCTTCTTCTTCTTCCTTCTCCTCTACTTCCTTCTCCTTTGCTTCTTTCGTTATTTGTTCCGATTCTTCCTCTGGAACAATATGACTTAAATTCTTCAAAGCCATTGTAGAGATGGTGAGATTTTCATCATCATATTCATCTTCAACAATAAGAGCTCTTCTTTTCTGTTTTGAAGCAACCAAGGGCTCCATTCTTTTCCGTTTTGATGAAGAAGAGGGTTGATGAGCTTTGACTGAAGTCTTCTCCTTAAATTTCTCCAACTCTTTGTTCAGTTCCTTCAAACGCATCTTGGTCACCATTTTCAGTCCTACCACCATATGATCGAACGATCGAACACAAAAGATTTGCGGAGGCTGAATATTCATATGTCTGAATAACTTCGTCACAAGACTTGGGTAAGGAAGTTGACCTCTGTCCTTCATCATGGCTCTATACATGTGGAACATAATAGTGTGAGGAAGAGAAAACATTTTCCCAGTGAGGATGGCATACATCAGCTTTGCCTCTGAACTTGAAACATCAGTCTTGGAGGTTGATTTCGATCTGAGGCAATTGATCACAATCTTGTGAAGCAGAATGTTGAACGCACTCATCCTTAGGTAGGAGATATTTTCCTCTGTTCTTCTGTCCTTAACAAGTTCCAGTGTAGCACGGGCAATAGAAACTTTGATCGGTTGATATCTTCCTCTCTCAACTTCTAACACATCTGCCAGCATATCCATATCCACAACATAGTCTTGATCTTTGACGCTGAAAGAGAATCTATTCACATCCAAAAAGCTAAGATTTGAATAGAAATATGCAGTTAGTCCAGCATAGGCCTCTGTAGTGTCGGAGCATTGAAGATAACCGAACTTTTCCCTCAAGTTCACATTTACAGCATCCAGAAAATCAAAATCCACACTCCTAGAGCTTATCACCCCACGCTTAAGCAATTTTGAGTACAAATCCTTTTGTTCCTTTGATCTGAACAAGTCTCCCATTTTTCCTCGATTTTCAACCGCAACACCAATTCTCGGTTGAAATTGGTTGTACAACTTGTCATCATCATTCCCATCTATAGGATTAACTCCCCAATCACGAGGATCACTTGGGATATTCGCAAGGGTTTCTTCCGCCACCCCTTTACGAGCAATTCCCAGACTTTCCATTTTTCGCAAAAAGATATATTCATTTCCATACCCTTTGTCTTTAAGAAAATCATCAACATACTTCAAAGGAGTATGAGTCCCTTTCAAAGCACGATACAACTTATAAATAAAAGCGAGCTTTTGAACTCTTACAGGGTTTGTATCCTCGATGATTTCTTCCTCTTGTTGATGATTAACGCCTTGAGGACTAGATGGAGGAGAGTGACGCTGCTGAGAATGTTGTGGGCTCGGTTGCTATTCTGGAGACACTTCTTCTTCGGTGAGATCGAAGTGCGTAGGCCCCTCACTCATTCGCCGTGGTCCCCTGCTTGCGATTCTCGAAGACTTTCTTGAAGACGACATCTTTCTCAGTTTTTGGAAGATTCCTTGCTTGACTTTCCCAAGAAAGATGACAACTTTTTCGAATATTAAACAAGGGAAGAAAATAGGAATGGAAGATCGATGCTTTCTAGGGTTTTTTAGAGTAAAGTGAAGGGAAATCAATAGTGCACGATCGATTAAAAAAGGAGATAAACGAACCGTCACAAAGGAAAATAAAAAGATGCCTTTTCAGAATAACCGTCCTTTTTCCGCGAAAATAGTCATTTCAAAAATAACTTCCTTTTTGAAAAGGAAACAATGCAATAATTATGCTGATTAAATATAGTAATTTAAACACAGTTTGAAGATCGTACCTGTTCAAGATAAGATTCGAGAGAAAATAACTTACAGTTAAGGTCTTGTACGTCTGAGTCTGAAAGTCTTTAGACTTTGATTTCCTCATACTTCAAAATGTTGAGTCTGGAACGGATAGTTTCAAATTGATTTTTCTCTAACGGCTTTGTGGATATATCCAACAGTTGGTTCTTTGAGTCAAAAAATTGAATTGAAACATCTCCATTTTGAACATGGTCTCTAATAAAGTGATGTCGAATCTCTATATGCTTTGCTCTTGAATGGAGAATTGGATTTTTGGTGAGATTGATAGCGCTGGTGTTGGCGCAATTAATCTCCGTGCATGAGTCTTCAATTCCAAAGTCTCTTAACTGTTGTTTTATCCAGAGAGTTTGTGAACAGCAACTTCCAAGAGTTACATACTCTGCTTCTGTTGTAGAGAGAGCTACTGTACTTTGCTTTCTTGAAAACCAAAATACTGTCCTGCCTCTAAGTAGTTGACAAATACCCGATGTGCTCTTTCTATCGACTCTACATCCAGCAAGGTCTACGTCTGAATATCCAAGGAGAGTAAAGTCTCCTCTTTTAGGATACCATAGGCCGATGCTTGAAGTTGAAGCAATGTATTTAATAATACGCTTTGTAGCATTTAAATGAGATTCTTTTGGGTCTAATTGAAATCTGGTACAAATGCAAACAGTAAACAAAATGTCAGGTCTAGAAGCAGTAAGATAAAGAAGTGAGCCAATGATACTCCTGTATAGCTTCTGGTCAACTTTCTTTCCTTTTTCATCTTTGTCTATCTTCAAGGAACTTGACATTGGTATTTCAGCATTCTTGCAATTGTTCAGACCAAACTTTTTAATGAGATCATTAGCATATTTTTCTTGATGAATAAAAGCTCATTCCTTCAGTTGTTTCACTTGAAGCCCGAGAAAGAAGGTTAACTCACCCATCATGCTCATTTCAATTCATCCTGCATAGTCTTAGAGAATTTCTTGCATAGACTTTCATTAGGAGATCCGAATATAATATCATCGACATATATTTGAACTAGTACAAAAATTTTCCTTTCTCTTTTAATAAATAAAGTAGTGTCTACTTTACCTTTCACAAAACCGTTTTTGATTAAAAACTTACTCAGCTTGTCATACCAAGCTCGATGTGCTTGTTTTAAGCCATATAAGGCCTTTTTGAGTCTGAATACTTATTCTAGTTTCCTTGGGTCTTCAAACCCAGGTGGTTGTTCCACATAGACTTCCTCATGGATGAATCCATTTAGGAAGACACTTTTGACATCCATTTGGAATAACCTGAAATTTTTATAACAAGCAAATGCAAGTAATAAACGAATTGCTTCTAACCTTGCTACTAGTGCGTAAGTCTCATCATAGTCTATTCATTCTTCTTGCTGTATCCCTTGGCCACGAGTTTTGCTTTGTTTCTTACGACATTTCCTTTCTCGTCCATCTTGTTTCTAAAAACCCATTTAACTCCGATAACTGATTTACCTTTCGGTTTTGGAGTCAATTCACAGACATCATTGATACTGAATTGCCTGAGCTCTTCTTACATGGCTTCAATCCAGCTTTCATCAGATAAAGCTTCATCTATGCTTTTGGGTTCTATTTCAGAAATAAGAGCCACAGCACTAGACTCTTTGCGCCTTTTGGATTTAGTGCAAATTCCTTCATTGATGTCGCCAATAATAAGTTCTTTTGGATGAATAGACTTATGTTTCCGGTTGCTTGTTGATTTATTAGATTGATGGTCACTTCCTTCACTTGAATCTTCAACAGTTACTTGTTGCTGGTCCTTCAAGGTTTGAGCTGTTTCTTGAGATTTAGACTTTGTAAAGTCTAGAGCATTTTCAGTCTCTTCAAGATGAGTCTGAATGGATTCATTTTGAATAGAATCTTGGAATTTGACATTCATTGATTCTTCCACAGTTTGAGTCTTCTTGTTATAGACTCTATACGTTTTGCTTATGGTTGAATATCCAAGGAAGATGCCTTCATCTGACTTTTCTTCAAACTTACCAATTCGATCATTTGCATTTTTCAATATAAAACATTTGCATCCGAATACATGAAAATATAAAACAATAGGCTTCTTTTCTTTGAATAATTCATAGGGGTTTTTTTTCTAGAATAGGCCTTAAAAAAACTCTGTTTATAATATAACATGCTGTAAAAACTGCTTTAGCCCAAAAACATGAGGAAATGTTACTTTCAATTAGAAGAGTTCTAGCCATTTCTTGAAGCGATCTATTCTTTCTTTCCACAACTCCATTTTGTTCTGGAGTATATGGAGAGGAGAACAAATGCTGAAAATCAGATTCATCATAAAATCTTGTAAAATCTTGATTTTCAAATTCACCTTTATGATCTGTTCTTATACTTGAAATAACATATCATTTTTCGTTTTGAACATTTTTAGCAAATTTTTCAAAGTAAGAGAAATTTTCAGACTTACTCGCCAGCAAATACACCCAAGTAAATTGTGAATAGTCATCCACGATTACTAGGCAATATTTCTTACCTCCAATGCTTTATGTTCTGGTTGGTCCAAAGAGATCCATATGCAGAAGCTGTAGTACACGATTAGTAGAAACTTGATTTATTGGTTTAAAGGAATTTCTTACTTGTTTTCCCAATATGCATGGTGTACATGGGTCAGACTTTTGATATGATAAATTGGATAGACCACAAACAAGCTTCTTTATTGAAATTTTGGCTATCTGCTTCATATTGATATGCCCAAGCTTTATGTGCCATAAACTTGCTTCGTCTTGGATTGAAATTAAACATTGCGATTCATCTGGTTTCACATCTAAGAGGTAGATATTTCCATGTCTTCGTCCCATAAATAACTGAGTAGAGTCTTTACTGGTTCCTGAACAAATACCCTCTTGAAAGTAGATTTTGAAACCGGTATCACATAGCTGACTGACACTGAGCAGATTGTAGTTGAGTCCTTCAACTAAAGAAACATTGCTTATTGTGAGGTTTCCAATATTCACAGTCCCAAATCCCACAATTTTTCCTTTGTTGTTTCATCCAAATGAGACTTTTTCACCATTTACTTGAACAAGCTTTATGAAGCAATTTGAATCTCCTGTCTTGTGTCTCAAGCATCCACTATCCAGGTACCATTTCACCTTTTTCTTGATAGTGACCTGTATTTAAAAAGAAACTCAAGCTTTCTTTGGTACCCATATTTTCTTGGGTCCTTTTGAGTTAGTCTGATATACGGTTTTTGCTCAGACTTTATTGACAGGTCTTCAAACCAAAGGACATTCTTTCTCAAAATGATCTGCACTATTGCATTTTGAACATCTAAGAGCATTGCGACCTACTGGTTTTACAAAGGTCCTTTCAAAATGATTTTTGCAAGCATTTCTTGTGGGTCTTTGTTTAATTCTTTCTTTCAGTTTAGGAAAATCGATTAAAGGAATGGTTTCGGCAGTCATTCCTAAACCAGATTTATTGAAATAAGGTCTTTGAACAGAAAGTATTTTCTCCAGTTTTTCAGATCCTAGAGAAAATCTTTTGGAAATATTTGAAATATCATTTTTCAAGAATGCATTTTCTTTTAAAAGATTATCTTCTCTTTCTCTAAGTGAAGAAACATTCATATCTAAACATTTCACATTTTCTTTCAAAATATTTTCTTGTTGTTTTAAGGAAGAATTGTCATTTTTGAGTTTGGAAATCCTTTTAAGAGAAGTCTTAAGACTAAAACACAACTCATCAATGTATTTAGAAACATTAATAGGGATTTTGAGGTTACTTACCTCGAATTCACTTTCTGAATCTGAATCAGTCTCGGAGTTTGATTCTGAGTCTGATTGTGCCATTAGACATATGTTGGCATAATCATCATTACTATCTTCTCACTCCGTATCACTCCAGGTTTCAGCTTTGAGAGGTTTTTGATATTTTTCAGCTTTTCCTTTCTTCTTCCTTAGAAGAGGATAGTTGGGTCTGATGTGTCCATTTTTCTTACATTCAAAGCAGACTACATCTTTGTTTGATTCATCATCTTCAACAAACTTAGTCTGTTGCTTTTGAAAACTTTGTTTCCTTGAATTGAATCTTCTTCCTTTTCTATTCAGCTTTCTAAATCTTCTTATCATGAGAGCAAGCTCCTCATCGTCCATATCGTCTTCAGAATCTGCAACATCAGAATCATCATTGGATTTTAATGCAATGGATTTCTTACCTTTAGGGTCTTCATCTTCATTGATTCGTTCCACTTCATAGGACTGAAGAGTTCCAACCAATTCATCAACAGATAGTGGCATGATTCTTTGGGTCTCTCTGATTGAGGTCTTTATGTGATTCCAATCCTTGGAGAGTCCACGCAGTAGCTTGTTTACCTTCATGGGGTCAGAAATTGGTTGACCTTGATTTTCAAGACCATTCACGATATCTGTAAAACGACTAAACATGTCAATTATAGATTCTCCTGGTTTCATTCTGAATGCTTCGTATTGACCGAGGAGAATGTTGATTCTTGTCTCTTTCACTCAATCGGTTCCTTCGTAAGTAATGTGTAATCTATCCTAGACTTCTTTGGGTGTATCACAATAAGATATTCTGTTATATTCAGTAGGTGATAAAGCACAATATAAAGAATAGATTGCTTTTGCATCAAGAGCTTGTCTCTTGATTATCTCTTCCTGAGTCATTTCGCTAGACTCAACAGTGTCTTTTCCTCTTTCTGAGACAGGTGCAGCTTTAGGAATGATTCTTTTTTCTACAACGTCCCATTCCAGAGGATCTTTTGATCTTAGGAATGCCTTCATCTTGTTTTTCCATATGTTGTAGTCCTTTCCATCAAAGTAAGGCGGTCTGGTATTGCTTTGCCCTTCTACCAGCCCTGGAGCCAACATACTAGCAATGGATCTTTAACTCTAAAGTAAAACACTTCAAACAAAGTGAGTATACAAGCTCTTATACCAATTGAGATAGCTAGTATAATCACCTAGAGGGGGGTGAATAGGTGCACAAACAATTTATCAAGATACGGAAGCGATTCTTAACACCCGATAGAAGAAAAGTTCTCTATTGATTAACAAAATAAAGTACGATCAAAGTAAATAGAGTAAGGAAGAGAAAATTGAACACAGGGTTTATAGTGGTTCGGCTTATTTCAAGTCTACGTCCACTCTTCCACACTGACAACCCATCAGCTGAATTTCACTATGAACAAAAGAGTAGTTACAGCACAGCTTTTCCTTGATTCCACAGTGTAGATGTTCTACCACACTTCCTCAAGGTTTCTCACAAATATAGACTCTCTTTTGTATACAAATATTCGCTCAAAAGAATTGTCTAAACAACAAGGAGCTTCAGACTTTGGAATTCTTCTATCGCGCACACTTGGAACAACTTAGAACGTCTTCCTTATATACTCCTTTATGCCATCATACCCGTTGGCACTTACCAAAGTAATTCCTCCAATCTACCCGCTAGACGGAATTAATTAGGAAGATTATTCGAGCTATTAAAGGAACGTGTCGATAGCCCATCAATCATATTCGCCCATACAATCAGGATCTCGGTTTCCATAAATAGAACATTCCAAGAATATTTAGGCAATCATCGATTCCTTAATCTTCGAGTCAATCTCGATCAATCAAAGGATTCCGTTGTGTCTTGTTTAGCCAAGAGATCTTCTCCAGTCGATAATGTCATATCCTTAATGAAACATCTAGTTTTGGATAACCTTTCTTCAACGGATTAGAGACTATCAATGAGGATAGACTTTAAGTCTTGAGTCTAGCTGTCCGGAGGTCTTCAGACTTTAAATAGCAGAGTCTGCAAACCTTCAGACTAAATTGATGGAAACGTTTTGTCAGCTTCAAAACACTTCAAGAAGATTTCTCCAACAGCCGGAGCCCACACTGTCACTGCTCGTCTCTCCCCGGTGCCCGACAGCCACCTCGCACCCACGCTACCGTTGCTCACCTTACCCGCGTCTGCACCAGCACCCGACTTCCCGCACCAAAGCTCTGAACCGGTTGCCAAGCTCTGTTTTGGAAGAAAAGGAAAAAAATCAAATTAGGTAGATTTACTTTATTTTATTATACATATTTATTTTATCTATATTTTACTTATTGTATCTTTTTTTCTTTATTTGAAATGTTTCCCTATGCATAACTAGAAATTATGACATGCCACTCGATTCGCAACTGCACCTGAATTTTTTATTTCATTTATAAGGCTTTAGATGAAATAATTAATTAAGCGGAAATAAAATTGATACTTTGATATTTAAGGCTTAAGATTAATTTATCGATTTTACTAGCGAAATATTATCCCTTGATCTAAACGATGTGTGATATCCTTGGTTTGGCTTGTCATGATTGCTTTGTTTATTTTGAAATATGTTTGAATTAGAATATACATGGTTTAGGGTTATCTTGCATGTTTAGGATAGGAGTTTTATTATTTAGAATTTTAAAAAAATCAAAATTCAAAAATCATAAAAATCATAAAAAGGAAGTCAAATTAATTTATTTAGGTTGCTATTTTTTTTTAAACTTGGAATGCATGTTTAATTATTCGGCAATTATTAATTTCAAAATAAAAAAGGAAAAATAACAAAAAATGATCATGCATATGTCATGTAGAATTAGGGTGTATTTTGTATATCATTGCATATCAGAGTAAAATTGCACTTAGTTTAATTCTAGATAATAGTTTTCTTAATTTATTATAAGTTTAGATATTAGATAAATGACATTTTAGGATTATTTGGGTTAAGATAATATTTTAGTTTAAATTAGGATTTGGCTTAACCTAATTCCTAATGCAAATTAAATAGAATCTTAATCTAGTTAAATAATTTTCACATTTTTCCTAATTCCGAATTTTCATTAAAAAATACAAAAATAACTTAGGATAAATTAGTTTTATTCCCTAGGATAGATTGCATTTTTCTTTTCATGTAGATGTCATATATGATTAGATTCATGAAATGCACGTCATTAAGAGATTGTTATTAGGTCCATTTAATTAGAAATTGCATGTCATTAGAATTAGGTCATTTAGTCAATATTGGATTGCATATTACATGATTTTTATTAATTAAGTGAAAACAAAAAAGAAAAAGAAAATTGTGTGTTAATTAGAAATCATATCTAGGGTTATTGATGTGAATTCTAATTTAACATTACAGATATTTTCGTTGCTTTGAGATAAGTTTTGCAATTTGTTTATTACTTTCTTGGGTGTTAAATTGGTGGTTTGCGCACCCACATGATCGCCTTATATGTTAGTGAATTAGATTTAAAATCAATTTAAGTTGCCTTAAAAAAATTTTGAAAATAAAAGAATGGTACCGAAAGGGCATTAGAGAAATCTAGTGTAACCAAGTCCCCGTACCCTTTATTCTCTAGTTCGTAGGAGTAAAATAACTCTCACATTATTTTACTTAAGTGTCTAATTGACCTACCATCAACCGATTAGTGGCGGCTCTTAATTAATAACCTTTTGCATGTTAAATGTTTGAACCTTAAGTCGCGAATTGGTATGGGCTTAGGAGAGCCCGAGTCAAGTTAAAAGACTTAGTAGTCCATTAACCTAGTTTTAGGTGGTGCACCCGAAATTTAAGTCGCGACAACTTGGCGACTCCGCTGGGGACTTGTGTTAAAACACTTAGTGGACATAGGCCAATTTTTCTTTTCTTTTGAAAATGTTTTTGTTTGGCAGCAAGGATCCTAGGTATGTCCTTAACATTTAGGTGTTAAATGTTTTTGCAGATTGGAAGGTATAAGGGGAGTAGTGATTGCTAACCCTTGTCTTGTAGGTTGGAGTTGAGGATGGATGTTTTAAGTTCAAAGTTATAGAAGTGTTGTTTCATTTAAACTGTTGTGCATGCGTTGCATCTTGCACTACACTATTGCACACACAACTTGCTGCCGGACCTGGGCCGCACTAGGATACATAGGATGGTGTTGAGTTAGATACGACTTCGACCGCGAGGCCGTGTAGTAGAGGTTGCCCAACTCAATCCCGAAAGTTTTTCTTGGTGTTAAGAATGTTTAACTCTGCCCGCGAGGCTGCGTCGCATTAAGGTATCATTCTTGACTGAGTCGAAGTTATAAGGACTTGACTTAGTATGCGAGGTTGCAATTAAGTCATCCCACCCTTTTAACTCCACTTTGCTAAGCATGTCTAGAGTAGAAATCTAGCTTCACATCTCATGTGCATGTCTATGTGATTGCTGTCAATTTTTCTTGGTGAAGTAAGTTTCCTATCCCCATGCCATGCAATTTATTTTGTCGTGCTTTTAGTCTGTCCATGACAATTTAGGTCAAGCATTGATTTAACTTCTTTATCAATTAGAAATGAAATAAGGAAATTGTCATGCAATGAATCATTTTGAAAAAAAAAAAAAAAACTTTTGAGAATTTGTTTTCAATTCATGTCTAGGAAATTTGATCTTGCTAGGGTGTTCATTTTTCTAGCCTTCTTTTAGGAAATTCCTTATTGTACGAACTTTTCATGAATAAATGAAAATGAAAAATGAAAAAAAAATATCATATCATTGTCATGGATTGGCTATCTATTTACACTTCATGCTTATTTTGTCCATTTCTTCGAAATAGGTGACAACTGAGCTATCACATTCATCCATTATTACACGATTAAGAGCTAGAATGACCGATCAAGCTGAAATGCGTGATTGCATGTCCTCTATGGAAGATCAACTCAAATAGTTAGCTACCTCCATGCAGCTTATAACAACTTAATTTCAATCCCTCCAAGTGAATCCAAATCCTCCACCCGTTCTCCCTGAGATAGTAGTCCCGAGGAACAAGGTCCAAATGAGCGATGATGAAATGCCTGAGCTAGAAGATGACCTAGTCCTTGTTAGAAAAGCCAAGCCTGATAACGTTCCCAAGACAGAGCAAGATGAGTGCGTTGCAAAGCTGGAAGAGAAAGTGAGACAGCTGCAGGAGTCACAAAACTTACTTTCGTTTGACCTCTCAATTTATGAGAAGGTCCAAATGCCAAGCAAGTTCAAATGCCAGAGTTCAAGAAGTACGATGGTACTTCTTCCCAAAATCTCATTTGCAGATGTACCACGTACGCATGACCCAGCATGTCAAGAATGAGCCCCTCATGATCCAATCATTCCATGTGAGTTTGACCGAACCCGCACTGAACTGGTACGTGATGAAGAATGTCAATCTTCTCGACACTTGGAATGAAGTGACTAACTCATTTCTCAAGCAGAATAAGTTCAATATGGACATTGCACCTTCCCGAGAAGATCTTGAGAGGATGGAGAAGAAGATGAGCGAATCATTTAAGGAGTATGCTGTGAGATGGCAAAATTTGGCAGCTCAAATCACTCCTGAGCCTATTGATAAAGAATTGATGAAATTGTTCATCAAGACTCTCCGTCTGAGTTCCGTAACCGGATGGCTAGCACATATGTCGAAGATTTCAACCAACTTGTTCCTGTAGTAGAACAAATTGAGATGGGGATGAGAGAAGGGTGGTTTAATAAGCCATCTAACAAAGGTTTTCTACCAAGAAAGAGAAGGACCTTGAAGCTGAGATTAATATAATATGACCTATTCTCAACCGAATCGTGGTCGCACCCCAATAATTAAGATTTCTACTGAGCAACAAGGTGGAGAACATCAGCTCCCTAGTCGACGACGTAATGTTAGAAGACAGTTCACACCTCTTCCTGGACCCCTATCCAAAGTTTTGCCTGTCCTCCAAAAGAAGGGAATACTCTCTACTAAGCCGAAGCGACCAAATCCGAGCATTATCCTGCATATAATCTCTCCGAAAAGTGTGACTATCACATGGGAGAGGTTGGTCACTCCACTAATGATTGCTATGTCTTGAAGCATAAGGTCCAAGACCTCTTGGATACAAAGGCGTTCTCTTTTAGCAGTAATTAGAAAAATCCTCCACCCAACCATGATGGAGGCACAAACACCGTCGTTGAGTGAAGAAGTTCTTATCTTTTAGGACTTCAATTTTTTTAGGATTTCATGCTTTCTGAGATTTCAATTATTGCTTTTGTTTCTAGGGTTTACTTGTTTGCATTTTCCATTCCAATAACGTAATTCATTTGATTATATTCTATGAAATTACAATTTTATTTCCAATTTTGAGGGCATAATGAGGCATATCAAACCAGTCCGATGACGATATCCAACAATGAAAAGAAAATATCATCCAAGAAGAATTATGAGGACTTCATCCAAAAAAAGTATAAAAAAAAAATACTTTTGAAGCCATTTCCAAAAGCATGCATTAGGTTAGCATTGTTTAATTTTTTGACTCATTTACTTCATGTTTTAGAGCATTACTTTTTCGGTTTGATAAGACGGCATCTGAAAAGGCACATTAGGTTGCAATGATAGATCAATTGGCTCAACTGTTACTCAACAAATGTCGAATTGGGAACACTACAGATTCTAGTTGTGACATGACTGAGATAAAATGAATGCGCAATTTGAATTCACCTTGGTGTTGCATAGTATCCTATTTATGCACGTTCTCTCGTGCAGGGGAAAAAGCGGATAAGGACAATCCAAAGACATCAACTGCCGAGGCAATCCCATTGTAGATGAATCCTTGAATGAATGCTTAAAACCATTTTGCAGTGTGGAAAACTGTTTGTTTTGGAGTTGATAATATTTCAAGCCTAAAGCTGTTGAGCTCTTTTAAAAAAATGATTTTGCATGATGACTTTTAGCCGCCAATTCCACTAAAGAATATCAAGATGGACTAATGAATGGTGTGGAATTGATTGAGCATACTAAATGAGACGAGTCGGGATGATGAAAGGCAAACCTTATCCTATACACAGTCCCCTACTCATGCACTTGTGAGATGAGTGTAGGAAGGTTCATATGCACAAGGCAAAGAGTTCTCTCGCAAAAGGTATGGCAACCGAAATGATGAGAGGCAATTCATTTCTTTATCCCAAACACTACAGGTTGATCCATTGCTTAACCCTTTTGAGCCCATACACTTATGGATATTCTTTTCAAATTACCCCTATCAAGAATCACCCCCACATTGGGGCAAAGGGGAGACAAAATGGCATCATGAGGTGAGGAAAATGAATTGAAATTTTATTGCTCTCACTTGCATCAATCTTCAAGTCGTGTTATTGCATTGAATTCATGTGTTAATTTAAGTGCCTTAGGATGACGAAGAGCATTTCTTTGTCTATCCTACATACTTATACCATTTGCATAGCCCACTTGAGCCTACAATTTCATTTCTTTAAAACCTAGTTGGTGATTATCCCCCACACTGGGGCAAAGCAAAAGACAGATGAAGACCTTTGAAAGTTTAAGTGTCATTTAGAGGGTAATTCCTTGACACATGCATTGTGCGCAAGAATTGAAATCAAAATAGAACTAAGGGGGCATGAAAAAGCAATGTGCCTGGTAAAAGCAAGGCCAATGCCCATGAAAAAGAAATAAAAAAATGCATGAAAACTAGGGACATGAAAAAAAAGTGATGTGCCTAGTAGAAGCAATGCTAATGAAAATGAAAATGAAAGAGTCATGATAGGTGAGTATCAGTTACAAAAGGTTGTATCTCAATGGAGTAGTACTCAAAGAGTCAAGATAAATATCGCATCCCTGGTGAAAGAGAAGACTAGCGACAATGCCTAGATAATCATTAAGCTTTGGCCCTTCACACATATTTTGAGCCTAATGATCCTTTCGTTTCTCAACTCCTGAACCCAACCTATGTTACGTCCCTTACAAAGTCTTTTCAGATTATGGCATTTGAATTAACCTAGGAGTTCACATGTTTTAAGCATAGCTCAAAGAAGTGCGAGCACGATTATTTCTTTCTCATTTGGCAAGGTTTTTGACTTGTAAACCTGGAGATGATTGCGAAGCTATTCTTTCAATAGCTTTGACTCAAAGAGTCATTTTGTTAAGCCGTTGACCAAGCCCATAATATGGTCCCTGTTGAAGACCTTTTAGATTGGTAAGGTCGTACCGCTTGCGAGAATACTCAGACCCTTGTCGATATTGTGAGATGGAGTGATTCTCTTTTAAATGAGAGTGAGTGAAAGTCCTTTCTAACCGAAAGTCTCTCATTTAATATTCTTAAGAAATCCATGTCATCAGTGAAAATTATCTTGAATGGTAATTCTCTCTAGTGGAAATTTGGGTAATGTAAAGGTCATTATGCATGAACCCCGATTGAATTGATAAAAACTTTAGTGGATTTTGAAGTGTGTGTTCTAGAATAGCATTAATTACTTATTTCTTTGGTGAATGCACTTTTGCTCTAATCATGTCTAACAAGTAATCTTTTCTCAAAGACCCAAGAGCTCTTGATATTCAAGTCCCTTTCAAAATGCCTCATGATATTAGGAGATGAGGAACCATCACGAACATTCAAGGTCTATCCCTGATGTTCCAAAATTTTACCAGGAGGTGAAAGACCTCTACAAGATATCTAAATTCCAAAAGACATATCCCTAAGAATCAGAGATATCACCAGGTAAGTATATCTCTACCCATACTTTAAATACTTGTCATTGTGCAAGTATTCTCTCTCAAGTACATCGACACTTGACTCGGTTAAGTTGTCCTTTATATAGACCTGGCGTGTTTTCGTAGCCCAGAGTCCCTCTCATCGACTCGGTGTGCTTCCTTAGCCCAATGTCTTTTAAATCGACCTGGCGTGCTTTTGTAGCCCAGAGTCATTTTCAGCGGCCCAGCGTGCTTTCGTAGCTCGGTGTCCTTTATATTGACCCGACGTGCTTTCGTAGCCCAGAGTCCTTTTCATCGACCCGGCGTGCTTTCGTAGCTCGGTGTCATTTATATTGATCTGGCGTGCTTTCATAGCCCAAAGTCCTTTTCATCGACCCGGCGTGCTTTCGTAACCCGATATCATTTATATTGACCTGGCGTGCTTTTATAGCCCAAAGTCCCTTTCATCTACCTGGTGTGCTATTATAGCCCGGTGTCCTTTTATATTGATCTGGCGTACTTTCGTAGCCCAGAACCCCCTTCATTGATATGGTGTACTTCCATAGCCTAGAGTCACTTCATTAAGGATCAGAGATGTTACCAGGTAAGTCTATCTCTATCCATACCTTAAATACTTGTCATTGTACAGGTATTCCTTTTCAAGCACCAGCGCTCGATGGAGTTGCCCCCCAAGATTTTTCCCAGATTTACTAGGTGACCGTAGAATGGTATGGGTCCTAGACAGCATTCAGGCGACCGTAGAATGGTATGAGTCCTGGAAGGCGAATCCCCGTTTAGGCGATCGGAGAATGGTACGAGTCCTAGACAACCTCAGTTCATGCGATTGTAGAATGGTATGGGTCCTAGAAAATGAATCCCCATTTAGGCAACCGTAGAATGGTACAGGTCCTAGACACAACCAAACACTGTCATACTGGGCAACTGTAGAATTGTACAGGTCCTGAGAAAGCAATCTCTTTATGAAGCCATGTTACTATTCCGGGCAACCGTAGAATTGTACAACTCTTGGACATGTAACGCCAACTATCTTGAATCATTCTACCCTCCTCGAAGGTAAGTAACTTCAGGTAAGTTCCTTTATCATTTGCATTAGCATTTCCATGCATCATATAAATTGCATTCAAAAAAGGAATTCATTTTCCAAAAAATGTCATTTAGTGCATGTGCATAATTAAAATTAGGTCTCAATTTGTCTTTGAATGCAGCCTCTACGAGCTCATCTTCAAAGATGGGCAGTTGTTGACACCTAATTTTGGAAAAATAAAATTGCATTTTGAACAAATAAAAAGAAAAAAATGAAAAATGAGAGATTGATTTGATTGAATTATGCAAGGAAATATGGAATTCTGATGAATGTCCGAATTTTGTTAAATGCGGTAACAATTTTGAAATCAAGTGAAAAATGGGCAAGAATGGAGCTAATTGCCAAATCATACAGATTTGATTTAATGTGATAAGAAATGGTAACTCGAGAAATGCCATATAAAGAGACCGTTTCGAATCAATATAAAAGATACGCTCATTTTTAATGATAGGAAGGAGGAATTTTCGAAAAAATCCAGAGAAAAGAATTCGAGGAAAAGTTGTCTTCGTTTTTTCTAGATTTCTCTGTTTTAGGTCAAAGTTAGAAAAGTGGGGTTTTGGTTTAGAACAAAGAAAATACAGTAAAGAGTGCAAATAGAGAGGATGTGCGAAGTGACGTGAGAGAAAAAAAAAAAAAAGAAGAGGAAAAAGTGCTACAATGTCATCTTCTTCAGAAGGCCCCCCACCCAATCGCACCAATCCATGCCGCACCGGCCACGGTGTTGGCACCGCGACACTGGATACCACTGCGCCTCGTTACCTCACTGGTCCACTCGCCTCCGCCATGCTATGCCACCGATCTCGCCACTCCGTCCACATCTCAGCCCCCGCCGATGCTTGTGGAGCTCCCCGACACCCGTGCCCGAGATTTACTTACAACCGAGCACCCGATGTTCCCTGCTTCAGCTGCGACCGGCGCCACTAGAGCCCGACGCCGCTGTTGCTGCCTCCCTCCTGCTGCCACTCACTCGTAACAGCTGCAGTAACCCCATGCCTGCAACAAACCACGCCTCTCCAACCGCGCGACACCAGCATAGCCTCGATGCTCACAGCAGCCCGAGCACAGCAGTCGTGACTCGATGCCTTTGCTCCGCCTTTGCCGTCGCCAATCTGCAGAACCAGGAGTCTTGGTGACCCTACTTGTCTCCACTTGACGCTCAACCGTTGCCATGCTGTTGTCCCTGTCGCGACCCGACGCCGCCGGAGCCCACACTGTCGCTTCTCGTCTCTCCCCGGTGCCCAATAGCCAGCCTCGCACCCACGCTACCACTGCTCGCCTTACCCGCGTCTACACCAGCACTCGACTTCCCGTGCCAAAGCTCCGAACTTGTTGCCAAGCTCTGTTTTGGAAGAAAAAATAAAAAAAATCAAATTAGGTAGATTTACTTTATTTTATTATGCATATTTATTTTATCTATATTTTACTTATTGTATCTTGTTTTTCTTTATTTGAAATGTTTCCCTATGCATAACTAGAAATTATAAAATGCCACTCGATTCGCAACCGCACCTGAATTTTTTATTTCATCTATAAAGCTTTAGATAAAAATAATTAATTAAGCAGGAATAAAATTGATACTTTGATCTTTAAGGCTTAAGATCAATTTATCGATTTTACTAGCGGAATATTTTCCCTTAATCTGAACGATGTGTGATATCCTTGGTTTGGCTTGTCATGATTGCTTTGTTTATTTTGAAATATGTTTGAATTAGAATATTACATGGTTTAGGGTTATCTTGCATGTTTAGGATAGGAGTTTTATTAGTTCGAATTTTAAAAAAATCAAAAATCAAAAAAATCATAAAAAGGAAGTCAAATCAATTTATTTAGGTTGCTAGTTTTTTTTTTTTTTAAAGTTGGAATGCATGTTTAATTATTCGGCAATTATTAATTTCGAAATAAAAAAAAGGAAAAAAGGAAAAACAACAAAAAAAATCATCATGCATATGTCATGTAGAATTAGGGTGTATTTTGTATATCATTGCATATTAGGGTAAAATTGCACTTAGTTTAATTATAGATAATATTTTTCTTAATTTATCATAAGTTTAGATATTAGATCAATTACATTTTAGGATTATTTGGGTTAAGATCATATTTTAGTTTAAATTAGGATTTGGCTTAACCTAATTCCTAATGCAAATTAAATAGAATCTTAATCTAGTTAAATAATTTTCACATTTTTCCTAATTCCGAATTTTCATAAAAAAAACAAAAATAACTTAGGATAAATTAGTTTTATCCCTAGGATAGATTGCATTTTTTTTTTTTGGTCATGTAAATGTCATATATGATTAGATTCATGAAATGCACGTCATTTAGAGATTGTTATTAGGTCCATTTAATTAGAAATTGCATGTCATTAGAATTAGGTCATTTAGTCAATATTGCATTGCATATTACATGATTTTTATTAATTAAGTGAAAACAAAAAAAAGAAAAAGAAAATTGTGTGTTAATTAGAAATCATATATAGGGTTATTGATGTGAATTCTAATTTAACATTACAGATGCTTTCGTTATTTTGAGATAAGTTTTGCAATTTGTTTATTACTTTCTTGGGTGTTAATTGGTGGTTTGCGCACCCGCATAATCGACTTATATTCTAGTGAATTAGATTTAAAATCAATTGAGGTTGCCTTCAAAAGCATTTTTGAAAATAAAAGAATGGTATCGAAAGGGCATTAGAGAAATCTAGTGTAATTAAGTCCCCGTACCCTTATTCTCTGGTTCGTAGGAGTAAAATAACTCTCCCATTATTTTACTTAGATGTCTAATCGACCTACCATAAACCGATTAGTGACGGCTCCTAGTTAATAACCTTTTGCATGTTAAATGTTTGAACCTTAAGTTGTGAATTAGTATGAACTTGGGAGAGCCCGAGCTAAGTTAAAAGACTTAGTAGACCATTAACCTAGTTTTAGGTGGTGCACCCAAAATTTAGGTCGCAACACTTGTTCTACTTACGATAACTAGGAAATTCTGTATATCTCTCTTGATTTTACAAATCTCTGTTAGTTCTTGGGATTGTGCATATATCTCATTTGATTATTCATATCATTAATCGATTCTAATTGATCGTAAATCAATATTGTAATACCTTGTTAACTTAGTCATCCTCCATAGCCTTATTGAACATGTAGATATAACACAATTATTTCTTCTGCATATTCTTTGATGGGTTATTTAATTGAGATGATGGGCCTAGGTAGGTCCATTCGCCCATGTTGGGCCTAAAAGCCCAGCCCGCAAGATAAGAGCCCATGGAGGAATAGCTGCGATGTGAAAGGTTGCGTTGTTTAGATATGAGGGGTTGTGTCTTTTGGGGAAACGTTACCCATTGAAGAGTTACGTCTGTTGGAGAAGACATAAGAGAGAAAAGAAAAAGGGAATGCACCCCTTCATTGTATGTACATGAAGATCCTTTTTTTTTCTAATACGTTTTACTCTTTCTCTCTCCCCCAAAGAAGAAAACAAAAAAGAACAATACGTTCTGTTTTTCTCCCCCCTAATAGCAACAGCACGCTCCTCGGTAGAATGGGATTGAGATTCTTTCTCAAACTTCAACGTTGGCGTTTAATTTGTGGATAATAAGGTACGCTCGATTCTGTGGCGTGTCTTTGATCGGTGATACATATTATTCTTGGGCTTGTCTTCCGTATTCATTTTAGGGGTTCAATTTAGTGTTGAACCCATTTTAAGGAATTAGTAATTCCCAACATTCTTAATATGGCGTTAGAGTCAAGTCATGCTTTAATTTATTTCATATGTATGGCCCCACATGCTGCCAAATCCAGAGAGAGAGAGAGAGAGAGAGAGTATCTCACCACATTCATCTATGAGTTTTATGCTATTTTACCTATTAGTTTAGGCTTTTGAGTTGAACTTTTCACACATTGGGACCTAGATTGATTGTCAAGCTCACGCTTCTCCTCATCAATGTTCATAACCTTCTTTACATGGCCTCTCTCCACCACAGCTTCACGGGGCCTCACCCATCGCCACTAGACCTTCGACGCCGCACCACGACGTCTAGCAACCCCTCCACAATGGTTGGCAGTTGTAAAAAAAATCTCCCGTGAGCTTGTTCGAGACCCTTATTTCTTGTTCCAACTTTTCAAGCTTCAAGAAGGCATTTTTAACGGCCACCATCTTCACTCAGCCATTCTCAAAACTCTATAGACCCAACTGCAACCTCAAATTTTGGGTCATGATTAGGGGTCGCACAACTTCACACCGAGGTTGTGCTAATCCGATTTGAGCTCTAGCACCTCTATTAATGGAGTTTGCAAGAAACAAACAAGAAGACAGAAAGAACGAAAGAAAACTGAGATGGAAAAATTAAGGTTTTTATTAAGTATCTAATTGAGCTGAAATTCCACGTCATCAATTTCATGGACAACTTTGAGATAGACACCAATCAAGAGGTACTTTGAGAAAAATGCTCCACTTCAAGAGTTTTTTGAAATTTTTCTCACTTCTCAATTTCTGATGGATTAAAAAGCCATTTAGGCTGCGTTTGTTTTCATTTCTTTTTTTTTTTTGTTTTAAACAACTTTTTTGTTTTTTTTGTTCCTACGGGAACAAAAACGAATAGAAACGTGTTTGTTTGCGTTTTGTTCCGAAATTATTTTTTTGTTTCTAGAAACACATCTGGAACAGAAACAAGAAACAAGAAAAAGTTGTTTCTTATTTCTGGAACACCTTTTAGGAACACTTTCCATTTTCTTCTCTCTTTTTTCTTCTTCTTTTCTTCTTTTTTTTTTCTTTGTCTGGTCGCCAGCCTCGGCCATGGCCGGTGATTGGCCATCGAGGGTCAGAGACCTCGCCGGAGCGTCGCCGGCCTCCGACGAGGCTGACATCGCGTCGGGCTGGGCAAGCTCGGCCTTGCCAGGGACCGGCGAGCCTCGCCATGGCTAGGCGAGGCCACTGGCCCTCGTTGGCCGATCGCCGACCATGGCCAAGGTCGGCGACCGGCCAAAAGAAGAAAAAAGAAAAACGAAAAATAAGAAATAAAATAGAAAAAATATTTAAAAATTAAAAGAAATTAAAAAATTATACAAATTTACCAAACGTGTTTCTGTTCATTTTTTTATTCCCGAAACAAGTTTACCAAACGGGTTTTTTTGTTCAAACATTGTTCCTCGGAACAGAAACACTTTTTTCTATTTCTGTTTCCTGAAACAATTTTTAAACAGAAATGTTATTAAACACGCCGTTAATGACCAGATGAACGACCCATTGGCCAAAAACCCATGCGCACGAATTCAATGCAGGTCTTTTTTTTCTTCTTTTTTTTTTTAATACATACTCCTTTTGTTCAATCTTACCACAAAAAAATGCGAAAGCTAATGAATCTTACTATTGAAGTCAAACATGAGAAATCAGATTATTAAAGAATTCAATGAAAAATAATAAAGAGCACGAGAGTTTTGCGTGATTTGATTCGAGTGATAATATATGTTTCATGGAAGAGTTAGTTGCATAAAACTTACTAATAAATTACATATCATATAGTTACAATCACTCTCACGCTTGAGTATTTTGCAACCATAAATATACCTAAATCAATAATATTTTGCAAATATATATATATATATATATATATATATATATATATATATATATTTATATCAACCTCACAAACTTCAAATATATATATGTTCAAACAATGAGTGGGCCCCTAAAGATGGGGTTGGCCGAACCTTGAAGAGAAGTTCTTGAAGATTTTTGCTGGCTACAATTGGAAGTTCATTTCCTAATTTTTTTCACGCACCTAAAGATTGAGAAAGATGAAGAACTTCGAACAAGTGAGAAAGATGAAGAACTTCAAACAAGATCAAGTGATCAACTCTGAAGATGATTTGTATTTCAGAATAGTGATCATATCATTGTATCTCAGTACAATTGAAAGACAGAATATGAATACACTTTCTTTGTTCTATCTTCTAAGATCAATTGTACTTAACTTGCTTCAGCATTACAGACTTGAGCTGTTCTTCATTCTCTGGAGCTCTCTTCTCTTAGTATCGAAACCTCTTCAGCATTCGTCGATGATCTTGATAACTTGATCTCTCAACTCTTGCGTTTCCTCTGTATCTTACTTCTATCTATTTTCATTACCTTTTTATGTAAGGCAAAGCAGAGTATTTATATCAAGATATATAACAAAACTTGGTTACAAAGGAAAACTGAATATAACTACTTTAACAGAAAAGCCTAGTTGACTATGCTTAAGACTTTGGCGATCCGAGTCATTGATTCCTTGAGCAT